>JAQFYZ010003813.1:0-12541 GCA_034695085.1 Cylindroiulus punctatus | reverse complement strand
GTCTTATTGAGCTGGAGCTGCCAGGTGTGACACCAGGCCGCCAAAGCATCCAAGTCTCTTTGCATTGTGACAATCCCCCCTACAGAGGCCTCCCCATAAATTGCGGAATCATCAGCAAAAAGTTTTAAATTGGACGTGAGGAGTTGTGGTAGGTCATTGATAAACAAGAGAAAGAGAAGGGGGCCTAAGACACTTCCCTGGGGAACCCCAGACTCCACAGGTACCCAATTCGATTCCTCCCCATCAACTACCACTTTCTGTCTCCGATTCCTTAGAAATGATGAGATCCATGTTATGATCTGGTCACTTATTCCAAAGGCCCGGAGTTTCTTCAGCAGCCTTTGGTGCGGGTCAGTATCGAAAGCTTTTGCAAAGTCAATGAACACAGCATCAAATTCTTTTCCCCTATCCAACATGGAGAGAATGTCATGAACAAAGAGTGCCAGTTGGGTATCACATGATCTGCTCTTCCTAAATCCATGCTGGGTATCAGTGATTAGTGCATGCATATTGAGATGGTCCATGATATGGGTGTACAAGATGTATTCAAAGACCTTGCAAACAACAGAGGTGAGGGATACAGGACGGTAGTTTGCTGGGTCACTTCGGGATCCCGACTTAAAGATTTGGCAGATACGTACTTCCTTCCAATCCTTGGGCACGACTCCAGCATGCAGGGATTCATGAAAAAGAGTTGAAAGGAAAAGAGCTATCTCATTGGATAGCTCCTTCAGGATTCTTGGGGGGATATTGTCCGGTCCGGATGATTTGTTGGGATTTAGGGATGAGAGAAGTTTGTGGACCCCATGACGGTTGAAACTGGGATTCGACATCACCTTGTCAGTAAGCAATGGGAAGTCTGGTAGTGAATTGATATATATTTTCTTTAGTGAAGCCACTTTGGAACTGATTATTAAGACAATTGGCTACCAAAGTTTAAGAAATGATAATTGATCAATTTTAATGCAGTGATTCCGCGGAATTTCACTGTGAGGATAATAAAAACACGCTAATTAGGAAGGATGTGCAGTCGCGTAAGAGTACCGATAATGTGTCTTTCGCGCATGTCCGCCATCATTAGTTGAGCTATGCGTTTTGTCTGCGGAACAGCTGAAAATAGAACTTGTGTGAATTCTTGTGATTTGAGCTTGCAACGTCTTGTAACACGATGCAGACCAATCGCACACCAAAAACACGGACCAAACAGAGACCAAACACACAGGTGTAAAGGTGCCTTTAATGGATTACTAGGAAGGCATAGTACACAATTTTAATTTCTAGATCGTAATGGTTAAGGTGATTTTTAATTTTATCTTTTGTTTTTAATTTTTTCAATTATATGCGATTTTATTAATAAAATATGGTGTCAGTTTTAAAAAGGAAAAGCATCTGACATTTCATTTTCTACCATGTGGAAAATTCGGGAAAAAATTTCCGGGAAATACGTTTAACCAAAATGACTGGCGAAAAAATGTCCACAGGAAAAAATATCCTTGGGAAAAAATGTTGGGGTAAAAATGTCCGGACACCCATGCAAACAGGCTGACATTTTTCTCTTAGGCTTCCCTTCCCATGAAAGAATATTATAAAATTTTAATTACCCTATACACAAGCCTCCTATAACTACTAATCCATACATCTTCACTAAGCCATACGGGAAAAACGTGATATGTCAACGTAAATTACCTCTCAAAGTATTTTATCGATAATCTCGTAATTAAACGTTACTAAAAATCAAAAAAATGGGGGGGAGGGGGGGGAAGTAACAATTTTATCGTTTTTATTTGCACCATTTATCCTGCTACATTAATTCTTTAATTAACCCTTAATTGTCCTCAGTTCGCCAATTACTTTTACCGAGTGACCGGACCAACAATAGGCATTTCCATGGCTGGCTTTTCTACACTTACCAAGGGAACATTGGGAACGGTAAGTAGACAATTCTGAATAATAGTCCCTAACACGATAATACACAGACCCATTTTATAGTGCCTGTGCACACGGGTTTACTGAAACATGCGTACTGACGTAGAACTGTCCGATAAATGTTTTAAATTAGACACTTAGCACAGTACTACCAAAGTTGTCATACGAAAATGCTAACTTACCAAATTGTCCTATTTTTTGGTACGCTGCAAACTTTAGTAAGCGTGTTTTTTCGCCTAAAGATTTTTCTAAATATTAAGCACCATCTAGGGTCATTATTATGTAACTCAAATCAACATGCAAATTGGCGCCCTCCTGTAATTATACGTTTTTTTACTGATGTATTTTTTAGTGAAGTAAATGGCTAACTTGGGATTAAACTAATAGTGTAGGCCCCGCCTACTATGTTTATAATTGTTTTTGGGATGAAAACTGCCTCAAAAGTGCTTTTTCGAGGCGTCAATGACAGCTATGGGGATGCGCAATAGAACCCATTGTACCGATGTGTCTTTTGCGCATCCCTCCACAATGAACATAACCGACGACAGTAAAGAATTTGTTTCGTGTCAAATCTGAATTTTTCGTATCCATGATCAACTTCATTCACTAAAGATGGCCTCTATAATGTTAAGGAAAGCAGTCTTTGGTGACGGCATTTTGCAGTCAGACGAAATTCTTTTTCGTATTTCGTTTTTTTCACACTTTGGTGGTGCTGCGGTAAGTGTCTGCAGACTGGCACATGAAATTACCCTACAATGAAAAAGGGTGGCTATTAAGCATGGCGAAAGCACCATGGTAACACCCTACATGCTCACAATTTGGGCATTAAAGCGCTTCTGCTAATGGACAGCAACTTGTTGGATAGCGTCCCCTGCCGGTAAGAAAACGAAAGTCCGGTTGGAGGACAGCAGGTGTTACAGCGTACTGGGTCAATGGGCATTGCCGTACAGCTAGGCGCCCGCGTTTTGCTTAGTTTTTTAGATTGTTAGCTTTAAATTAGTTAATGTACACAGGCAAATATAATCAGGATCATGGTGTGCTGCGATCGTGCTGTTGTTTAATCATCTTAAATATCCTCAACACGTGGGGGATAGACACATGCACCAACACACGTGGTGACCTAATCTCAGTGGTGTAACACATATTGTGTGGCCCCCCTGCAAGCCACCGAGAGTGGGCCCTCAGATAGGTTTACTAAAGTTGACGGGGTTCCAAGGGGCGGAGACACTCTGGTGGGGGGTGCAAGGCCCCCCGTTAAAACTGAGCCATTTTCTAAACCAGCGCACTCGGCGCTGCGCGTGCAGTAGTGCTCGGCAGCCGCCCCGAAAAATCTGTGTCCGAGATCGGCGCTGTCAAACACCGATCCCGAACCTACAGTATAAGAGTACTGCGCTTTGATCAGGGCCGAAAGGCCCAGAAGCAATGCTTCATGTTGGTAAGGAAGATAGTCATGAGTACGACTGAAGATGTGCCTGCCGTAGACCTTCCAACAAAATTGGCAGTCTTTTGACTGCGCCTAAGAAAATACGTTATATTTAAGAAATAATGAATCAGGTAGATAGTTTGGGATATTATAAGTTACTGAACAACAGCAATATCAGCAGTATTATTGTTAAAATACGTATATATCCAAGTATAACTGCAGAAATGCAAACCATCTGGGGGAGACGTGGCGCTCAGTCGGACAAAATTGATTTTAATTATTAATTAACTTTCAAGACATAAATAGGTTCTGTGTTGCATATCTCCCATCTGCTTGGCGCCGTGGCTTGGTTTGCTAATGCGCCTGCCTAGCAAGCAGGAAAGTCCGAGTTCGAATCTCGGCAAAGCATAATTACTAATTTTTTCTTCTTCGCACTGTGGCGCCACCTGGCGGACAAAAGTTGAAAGTAATTAGCTTCACGGACAAATGCTCGATTATTTAGTATGAATATATAGACCAAAAAATTGACATTTAAACAAACGAATTTTAACTGTATGGGGTCCTGATCAGGCCTTATAATTGAGCGTCAATAATATTGTTTTACTGACAAGAAGTAGAGATATGGTGATGACAAGAGTAAGTTTTCCGAAATTAAATTGAAAAAAATGATAAGGGTGGACAAGGGGGTGAGTCCACCCTCACAAGTGCTGTTCTTGATATACATCAATGAGTTGGGGATTCGGTTGCAAACTTCTGGGTTTGGGAATGTAATTGGCTGAAACCAAACTGGGGAAAATGGGGAAGGAGTGGCCCCGGAAACACCGCCAATGTGTTTAAAGCGATGGATGGTGAATCAAAAATAAAGCTTTTGAAGGGGAAACAGTGGAAGATTTATACCGGAGAGGGTCCAATAAGATATACCAGGCCACCAAGGTTCATGCAGCAAAAAAGAGGGTCTTAATCAACTTGGGGACCAATGACGTGGGTGTGGATCCTCCTGAATTCACCATTTGCACATACAAACAAGTGATTAAGGATCTTAAAGATAAGAACATCGAGGTTGTAGTTTCTAGTATCCTACCCAGATCAACAAAGAGGAACATGGCCTAGAAACTTCATAAACATAAACCCCTGATGTGTGCAGCAGAAGTAGTGCAATACATCGACAATTGGGCCTTCTCGACAAGGCGGTTTTACTTTGGAAAAGACGGTTTGCACCTGACTTGTGGGGGCAGCTGCCTTGGCCAAATGGTCTGCCCAAGCGACAAGCGTTTGCCCTACTCCAATAACAGGACGACTGGGGGAGCCTAAACAACCTCCAGAAGGCCTCACGCCTTGGAGTGGAGATCAGAAGGCAAAACGTGTGGGGGTGGCCCAGGCCACTAGCAGAAGGGACAATGATGTGTGCAGTGTGAAGAACTGCAGAGAACAGTCAGGAACTCTAGGAATGTGGCACAGCACTGACCCACCAACCCCAAGAACTAAGAAGGGAGGAGAGGGGATAGTGTGCTTAAAGGATTTGATAATGTGAATGGTCTATGAAATAAGGTAAAGTGGGAAGCAGTCAGCAAGTTATTCAGTAGAGGGGAGGTGGACATTCTTGGGCTAACAGAGACACCTCAGAGGGGAGGAGACTAACAGATGTTCTGGGATTGTCAGTAAAGCCGCTCTCCAGAGGGTCGGGTAAGAAACACAGGGAGTTTTGGAATAGCATAAAAAGATTACTAAAATCTACATATGTATGAATGCAAGGGATTGGAACACATGTGGCTGATAGTATGGAGTGCAGCAAGTAAACTTAGTAGTATAATACCCCTAGATAGCATAGTGTGCTTAGTTACCACTAGATGGTGCTAGTGTCGCGGCAGCAGCCATTTTGCTTATATGTGTGTATAGTACCTGTGTTGGCTACAAAGTGGTGTTGTGTCAGCTATTTTGGAAAATATCTAACTGGAATTGCAATTATCCCCGTAAGTGTCGCCGCCATTTTGATGGTTGTGGCATCATCTACCGCCATTTTTAATATTTGAAATTGGCAGTTAATTTTATATTTAACTAGCAGTACCTGTTCGTTCCACTTTGTTTGCATATGAACTAACATTTCATGTAATTTGATCACATGCACAATTGTACCATGTGTACAGTGAGTGGTTTATTAAATCACTGAGATTATGGACAATTTAGAGGATACTGATATGCTGAAAGAGGTGAAATCTCATAAAGGTTACTGTTTAATTTATACAGGCTCATGGACATTATACAGGATACTATAGTGACAGAGAGATAGACTCAGGAAAAGAGGTGAAACCTCTGATGTCTGACACCATTGTATTGTTCTGTATTACTAAGATGTATAGGTATCTAAAAATGGTAGAGGGGAATGAGGAAATGAAAGGGCTAGTCCCCAGTTCCAATTAAACACCTTATGTTGTCCATTACAGTGGTGGACTGTGGATATGGGGATCTCTAATGAGGTAGAGTATTGCGAAGTATCTAAAGGTACATTGGTTGTGTGGTATTTAGGAGAAGTTTGTAAGTTCATGGATCGATTTGGGAAAATCTTTGGCTGAAGGATACATTAGAAATGTAATGTTCATAGGTTCAGGAATTGAGCTTGATCCAGGTTTTGGGCTACTTCAGAGCCACTTTGTAGACCACATAGGTGGTTCTCCTTTCAGGTGCGAGAATAACCAAGCTTGTGGGTGAGCTTGCTTTTGAGCAGGCTACATAGAACTGCCCATGTGTGAAGCAATCCTCACTTAAGTCAATACCTGGCACCTTCAGTGACTGCCTCTGGGACTTGACCTCTCAAGAACAGACCTTGAAATCGAACTGCAGCCTCTTGAAGTCAAAGGGGTACTCAGATGATATGAGTGGTATGCGTGGTATGAACACCGACCACCCCAAGCACAGCCGGTGAACGGTTGTACCGTTGCACATTTTAGGCGGGTTGAGGTTCCGCAGCAACATCACTGGAGCCCCAACTTTGAGGAGAAGTTTATGTGCTGGTAATCTGGGAGGGTTGACGGTGTTGAGGAAAGCCACGAGGTAGTGTATGGCACTGTCCATTTGCACTACCAAGTCCACAGACCTGTACTCCATTTCTGCTCCTTTAAAACACTGAAGCAGAATACCACTAATGCTAGCAGCCTTGTCATTTTTGGGGGTCAGAATAGCATGTTCACAGTCCATGGACTTCTCCTAAATATTGGCAATATTAGGATATAACTTTTCTGTGAGGTAGTTATGGAAGTTACCACTAAACTTAGGTTTGCAGGGATGGTGACCTTTCTGTTTGACTCGGGATACTCCCTGTTCCCTATTTTCAATAGGAGTTTGGAGAAATGCACAGTAGAGACATTGCCTCTTAAGTGTACCCTTGTTCTTTTTGAGTTTCTGGATAAGGGGTCATAGATGTGAGCCCTTCACATATGCCTTAACCTCGTGGCACCACTGGCAGTCTGTCGGAAGTCTCTAACAAGAAGCATGGTGACTCCCCCATCAATGCTCCTGATGTCTAAGTGTTGTACTCAAAGCCTCAAATTTAAACCCCTCGTGTGCCATTGTGCTCTCATCCCATACAATGAGCTTAGAATCCTGCATCACTTGGGCCATATAGCTTTCTTTGTAAATGTTGCACAGGGGTGTCTCAACATTGATTAAGTTGAATGGTGGCTTGTAGGTAGTGAGCCATCCTGCCTCCCTCCAAATGTGTAGCAGCAATGCCAGATGATCACTCCTTACCTTTGCCTGGAGCAGGTTAATGAAGGTCTTCCCAGTACCACCAGGAGCATCCAAGAAAATCACCTGTCCAGCACCTGACTCAATGCTACTGAGGACCTGCTGATAGGCAGCAAGCTGATCATCTGTCAGTGAACTTTTATTTTTGAACACAAATGTTGCCAAGGCATCCATGTTGTAGCTGGTCTCTCATGTAGTACCTGTTCCCCAACACTATTGCACACCTTGCTGGGAGAGGCAGGCCATATTGTGCCAAGCCCTGACCTCCTAAAGCCAAAACAACACCCTTAATTGTACACATCATCCATCACCTGCTGCGCATTGCCTTGCAAGTCTCTTTCCACCTGTGACATGATGTCCTCTGACCGACTGTCTTTGTAATTTCTCCAAAAACTAAGAGCATCATAAAGCTGACAGAACACCAACATCACCGTGAAGAGCTACCTGAACTTGAACGGAGAATCACACAGGGCAGCTTGTTCCAGTGTAGCATCCCAGTGCTTGCCATCTTCCAGCAAACCTATTGCCTTGCATGTAGACTGGAATGTGGGATGGTTGACACCATTGACAGTCTTGAGGTCTGAAAATAATGTTGGACCACAAACCTCTTGCAGCAGCATGCGAAGATAATAACACTCAGTGTTATTTGGGTGGGTTGTGTACACTTTTTCCAGTGCATTGTCTTTCACCCCTGGCCAGCCATAAACCTTCTTATCCTCCTTCCTTCTCATGAACTTGTTAGCCTTCCATACAAATAAGAAGGGATCTTTGGGTACAGGTGGATTTTTTTTTGAAAAATTATCAGTTTTGCATAGCTGAAAGAAAGTCAACAGTGGTGTCCGAGGAAGGTTGTTGAGCTACTCAACCAAGTTTTTTGAGGTAAAGTACACATGCTGACCATTCTCAAGATGAACAGCAAGGTGGAATACAGTAGGGCATCTCTCATGAATGGGTAATGCCAAGATCCTCCAAACTGCCTTTGAGCTGCTAATGTACCGCCCAGTCTCATATGACATGACCTCATCATCTTGAGCATCAACATGGCTATTGTCATGAGACCCGGGTTGACACTAATTTTGGCCTTATCAAGTGTAATGCCTATAAAGAAAGATGGTAAACAGGATACATAAAATATAAATCAGATGGAGTGAAGGACGATGTCGTGATACCCTGTAATAAAGCAGCCCTGTCCTCCCCATTATCAACAATGTGCTAACATATCCCACAAAAAGACAATTAGGGTACACATTGACCTCGCCATCAGCAATAGGTGCATCATATTCAGCCGTCTTTTTAAGGCTGATCGAAAGTCCATGCCCACCATGCAAAAAAATGCGTTTGATATGTTCTCTTTAACCTGTTAATTTAAACGCTCAATTTTTGTCTTACTATGTATAGCTTTTATCCGTAAGATGCATATTTTTTTCTTTAAGTAGTGAGTTACGCCATTTATTATTAAAAAAATTAAATAACATCGATTTTGTCGACAATGGGGTGTGGTTCGACTAAGGCACGTAGGTCACCATCCATCTTCGACATGTTATTAAACTGGCACTCCCAAATCTGCACAATGGTATAGCCAGAATCTTGAATCTCTTATGCGATTCAAGGTTTCGGCATGTAAAATACCCATCGTGCAGTGGCTGGTTGGATTGACGACATCATGTTGGAAGCATGTTAAACAGCCGTGGTAATAACAGCCGTGAAACTCATTCACGGTGTTACTGGCTTGATAAATCTTATCAGCAAAGAACTGTTGTGCTATTTGGCAATTCCTAACCTCCACTGCACGTGGGTGTTGGCAAATGCGCAGCACTGGTGCTAACCCCACGAAGTGCAAAAACAAGTCCATGCAGGCCTAGTCTATGACTGTGCTGTTAGCACTGGCTCAGTGCTGCTCAAATATGTATCAAGATGTATACAGATAGAAGGTATAATAAGATACTATAAGTAACGTGTAAAGAGAAATTTTAATTCCTTAAAACCCAATAACACAAATACAGATATTAACAAACATATTTAAGAATTGGGGCTACAAGGTTTGGGACCTGGGTCTTGGTCAAACATGCCATACTTTAAATTTGCAATACACTAATGGAAACCTTGACGGTTCGCACTCTGTCTCTACAAAACTAATGCTAACACTCTTTGAGGAAATAAGTACCACATTGCCAAGGGCAAGCAAGCCTCAGTAAAAACAGACCCTGTGGTTGGCTCCCCAGAGTGCAACATAGATACCCCATAATCTATACATAAAACCACTTACCTGGGATTTTAGACAAAAAGGCCAATTTGGCACAGATAGATCAAGAAACTTGTAGACCTGAATATCTGAGGGCTTTTATGCCTCTAGCTTTCACTTAGCCAGGAGGTTGCGATCCCACGTTTCAAAATATCTCGGCGTGTGTTTAGAGAAAAAATTCGTTTCTGACATCAAAATTTGTAGAATTTAAGCACCTTCTTAAAACACCTTAAAGCACCTTTCATTAAAATCGGAAGAATATTCGCGGAGATATTTGCGATTACGCGTAGCTATGTTTCAAAATCAAAACTTCCGGGCAGCCATTTTTCAAAATAGCAATTCACGCTGGAAATACATTACTGCTACAATGGTGGAAGTTAAAACAACAAAGACAGGACGAGACGCATGAAGAACGCTGCAGTGTACTGGTGGAATAGTGCAGGACCGCAGTCCTACACTATATCACTGCAGTGGCGCCTCCTCACGGAGGGCCCGTCTCAAATAATAAAGGTACATTCAGATTCAACAAGGGGCTGTCTTTTTAATCAGGGGCTTTTTTAAAAGATAGCCACTATGACGTTAATGATAAGCCCCTATGACGTCAATTACAAAATTCTTAAAAAAGTGCCAAAATTGGTCATTTCAGCTTTCCGCCTCATTTCATTACACTAGATGACACCTGCATTCCATAATTCCCTTTGGTACATACTTGTTTAATTACGACAATTTATCACCCTTTAATTTACCTCCAAAAAGTATATTCTAGCATAAACACATGAATAGTAAACACAGGTTAACTAAAATCTTAACAACTGTGTAGTGCAGCCCCATAACATAAGGCATTCATGGCCAATAGCCATGTCAGACTAAAGATTACCAAATTGTTGGTAATGAATCGTTGGTAGACATCGTGGCTGAGGGGACCAGTGTCTGTCTCAATTAGTATCTTTGGCTTTGATGTTACTTCCAGTTGCTACATCAGCTTTTGTTGACATCAATGCAACTGTCGATGCTAATAAGCTTTCAGAAACTTTTCTAAATCCAGAACCTGGATGATGTCGTGTTATGTGATGGCACTTTAATAACTTTCAGACTCCCAATGTATGTCATCTGCATATGTGGTGACGTCACTTCCGGCTCGCAATTTTACAAGTTTGCCACCGAAAACAAAATATATATAAAAAATTCGAAGTCCCAATATATGTCGTCTGCACACAAGGTGACGTCACTTGTAGTCAGCCATTTTACAAAGCCATTTTACCATCTTGCAAGAAAACGGTGGCCAAACAAATAACCCATATGACGTTAAAAACAGTTCCCCCAACTGTCTTGGTGGCCTTGTGGGTAAGGTGCCTGGCCAGCAGTTTGCTTCCCACTAACTCGAAAAAAATTTTCAAGTTCAATTAAGTATGAAATTTACCGCCAATTTCAAATTTTCAAAATGACAGTAGATGCTACTTCCGCAAAAATGGCTGCACTTCCGGAGATGACGACTCTTCTATTTACCCATTATCCAAAATGGCCGATACAACGCCACCTGGTGGCCAACACAGGTGCTATATGTGATAGCATTTGGGGATTTAGGGACTTATCAAGAGGTCGGGGGGCTTCCAAATTCATCTTCAAAATTTGGATGACGGACGTGACAGAGACGTCCATCTCTGTCAACGCGTTCAAGAAGGTGTTGTTTTGTTTTTCCCTTTTTGGACTTCCCCCCTTTCCCTGGCCGACCACGTGCACCCGGAACACGTGGTGCTACAGGTCAGCTGACAGGTCGTCAGCTGACCCTTTTATTTTGTTAACCCCGGCGCCATCTTGTTTTCGCCACTTGCCATGCAGACATCACCCTGTACAGATGTGCGCCGGGGACCTCTTTGCAAATAAAGTTAAGTTTCTTGGCCAACCACGGCTCTTGTTGTGTACCAGAAATCAACAATTGGTAGCAGAGCGTGGTTGGCCACGCTCTGCAAGACGTCCCCGGCTGCCTGAAGCAAGCCGAGGCCGCACCCGTTGCCGCCCACGCTGCCACGCGGCAGCGTCGGACATCGCCGCCTGTCACGCGGCCCAGTGAATTCGCCGCCGCCGCCTGCCACGCGGCCGCCAATCGTCGCCGCCGCCGCCTGCCACGCGGCCGCCAATCGTCGCCGCAGCCGCCTGCCACGCGGCAACAACCGCAGCCGCCTGAACAACATGGCCGCACCAACCGCTAACCGGCTCACCTCGCTGCCGCTTGTAAGCGGCAGTAATCAGACATCAACAGTGAGTTTGGCGACAATAAAATAAATAGGAGGAAATCGCCAGCCTCCTGGGTCCCCCTCTTCCCCCTTAATTCGCCGCTCACGCGGTCAACGGGTGATCCCCCAGCGGCGAAATCACCGCCACAAACGTGGCCGCCCAGACGAGCGGCTAATTAACCGGCCATTAAATTGCGGACCCGCGCACGGCCAATCCCCAGCCAGCAATTCTCGCCCGCCTAATAATAGGCGAGCGTCAACGCTGGCCAAACACCAACAGGCCACACCCCCTCCAGCAGCGAGAGAAAACGGCCGTACACAAAAAAAAAATCGCGAGTGTGCCCCGCCCAGCCGTTACTGAACGAACGACGCCCCGGCCGCGAGATACTAGCAAACCGGCAGTGACGATAAACGTCACGACGTAACGTCACCGTAGCCGGCCGTAGACGCCACCGCTGCCGTACCGGGTGCCTCCAAACGTGAGACGGCCATAAACGGAAACCTCGCCCTCGAGCACAAAACAACAGGAAGTGACGAGTGCCCAAAATCCCCGTGAACGGCCGCTCCGGAAGAGCGCCTAAAGTAAAAGTGACGTCATCAGTCACACGAGAAGCGTGAGGTGATCGCCACCAAGACAAGGGTGTAACATAAAAAAAAAGCGTCTCATTGTTGTTTTGCAATTTTGAATTAGGAATCGTTTAATTCATTTTTCCTTTTCTAATCACGTTGTTCTAGGTGCACGTGGTGAGTGTTTCATTTGAAAATTTAAGTGTTTAATTACTTTCTTTTCGGTTAGGGTGAACAGGTTGTCCCCTAACCCCCCACATTTTCATCAAAATTCATAGCACTGAACGCGTTCGACAAAGATGGACGAATGCTACTACGTGTCGTCGTACCGTGGCGACAAAATCTCCATCGCCTACCTTGACGAGACCAACTACGCAGAATGGCGTAGAGACTTGAACGTAGCGTTGA
>JAQFYZ010003812.1:0-12545 GCA_034695085.1 Cylindroiulus punctatus | reverse complement strand
CGAGGACGTCCCCAAAAAAAAGGACGTCAATAGGACCAGTTAAGGACGTCCTTTTTTGGTCCTTGTGTTACTTGGGCTATGACATTCGCATCTCGGAAACTGGTCACAACAAGGTGCCACGTATAGGTCCGATCCGAGCTAGGCTACAATTACATCATGCAGGGTACTCGAGAGCTCATCTTCATAACGGAAACTGGGATTGCCGCTAATTCCAAGACTTGGGGTACGTGCTACTATGTTCATACAAGTATGTCATGTTTTGAAAGTCGCTTCCGCGGCTATTTCCCAGTACATTATATCTTTTGTTACACGTTCAGCACCCAGAATTTTTTCTACATCGTTTTTTCGAAACATCATGAATATGTACAAGTTACTCAACAGGTGGCGCGACCGAACGGCTGCTGATCTTCCAGCTGAGTTGGATTGTGCGTGGAAAGTGAGCGCGGTGTCTGGTATGTTGCAAGTTTACATGTATCGATGGTATTGATATCAATGAAATTTTATATTTATTACATTAAAATGTAAAGACATTTCAGTTTAGCCCATGCACGAATTCCACTGCATACAGTGACGTTTGCAAATGCATTACATGTATAAATTTATAGTTGCCCCAGCTGCCCATTTGGGTCAAGGTTCCTGGAACAATGCCTTTTGATTATATATGCTGCGCTGTATCACTATAGTTCAATTCAGGATACGAAATAAAACCAGCAGTGTCCACCATTCGTCCAATGTGCAATGCTGCACGGCATGTGAATTCAGGCGAATTTGTGGTCATGAATAGAAGAGGATAAGAAGAACATTAACAACTTGAGATGGATACATTTAAAGTAGGTTGCACCACCTCACCAATAACACTATTATACAAGTTGAAATACTGGTTTTGCAAACAACATTTTCCGATGTCCAGCGTATGCATTATTCTGATGCATAGGCTTATCGCTGTCTGTTTTTGCGTGCTACTACGCGACAAATGCACACAGACAAATGATTGACATGCTATGCACTCTCTCATCATTTCAAACTTCCCCAAATCCTGCAGCTCAAATATCACTGACAGTCTGTGGTTGGCATCACCAAATTCACGCACTGGACGTAAACTATAGTGCCTGTGATAGTGACTGTCAACCTAGCTGAGAACCTACGTGGCTGGTTTCGTAAATACTACAGAAGAAAGTATACATGTACATTACTTTCAGTACAGAGGTTCTCAACTAGGTTGGTAAGCTAATTTGTAGCACTATGTGAATTGGTTATGAACTAGGGTGCGTGTACACTGTAGGCGTTTATCATGCGTCTAACGAGTGTCAATGCATTTTCAGCATTGGAATTTTTGTGCATCATGAAAACTCGTCCAGTGTGTGTGCACCCTAGTAGGCATTAGAATGCACCTGCAAAGGATTTATTAGCAATTGAATTTAACAATGTTATGCAGGCCTATCAATGGATTTATCGATGTGACAAATGAATTGATTTTTTTTATGTTAAGATGATTTTCTTACTCGTGTAACATTTTTTTACTTGGCTAAATCAACCCCTCAATCCTCACCAAATTGCATCTCAGGCTGACTGCGGCGTATTAACTTGAAATTTAAATTGGATTGAACTACCGGTGGTAGGCCTACATGTGTCGATCACATGCTTACTTGTGTTTCCATCCAGGATTTTGTCATTGGATTTGATAGTGTTTTTTTAAAAGCATTTAACTGTATTATGTAAAATTACGGCAAAAACTTTATTAGATAAAATTGTCGCGATTGGGGGATTGTTTATCACTCAGAGGGAGCAATTTGCAAGATCTTTTGAAGTGACAGCAACCCACCGCCCATAAAAAATTAGGAATTTTGGAGAAAACGAAATGAAGTTTGGCCCACCCAATCGTTCCCTGTGCTCCAAAACGCGATTTTTATAAACTTTGGAATTCCACAATTAAATCTCTTGAAATCGTTCATCTGCACATTTCAGATAAGTGGAGTTGATTTGCCTGCAAGGTCTCCAGATAGCTTTTCACTAATCACTATAGGTTTTCACTAATCACTATAGCACTAATTGACATCAATGGTTTAGAAAACAAATTAACAATGGTGTGTAGAGCTATCTCCAAAAATCTATTTCAAAACATCACATCGTTATTATTTTTTGGTTAACCAATTCAGCACTTGCTTAGTTATTTGTTTTTGGAATAGACATGTCAACCAAATGTACTTTTGTTTACACCAAACTACTCGGCATAATGGTAACAGTAAATTTGCGATGGGAAAGTGTAATTGAGTGTTACGTTGTAAGTGGTTTTGAGAAGGTTAATCGTTATTCCATTGTTTGTTTGATATTTACCTTCAGTTGTGGAAAATGACTGAAAAATCGCGTTTTCGAGCAACCGATTGGGTGGGCCAAATTCAATTTTGCTTTCACCAAAATTTCTGATTTTGTTTGGGCTTTCGTCGGCGCCACATGCTACTGTATATGGGTTTCCAATGAAAATTTTATAGTTGGGATTACTGGCGGTGAGGGGTGGTTTGCTGCTCCTTAAAAAGGTCTTTCAAGTTGTTCCCCCTTAAAGGGGTAAATTGCCCTAGGCTCTCTTTCTAGGGGGGCACCCTTGCCAGAGGTCCTTTGCCCCTTGTGAATGGTTTTAAAACTTATGTTTTGATGCTACAATTTTGATGGGCGCTTCTTACTGTTTGCAAATTCTTTAACAGAAATACATGTAGGTCGCACTGGTCCCTGCAAATTTTACATCACTGCTATGGTATGTCAGTGTCAATGTAATCACATACATATATACAAGTGGCCAGTGGCATATTCAGGACGGTTTGGGGGTTGTCACCTCCTCCCCATTGAAAAAACAGTAATATGTTTAAGGTTACTTAAAAAATCACATTCCACTCATACTTTTGCTTCTAATTTTCAAAAATTTTCCATGTGAGATCCCTGGACACTCCCTAGACCCTCACAGAGGGTCATCCAGTTCTACCCCTTCAACGGGCATCCAAAGTTCAAGTGCCTCGGGCTCGCCAAAGTCTTAATCCGGCGGTGCCTGAATATATATAAACAGGAGGACGTTTATTGCACCATGATTACACTTAAACAATCGTTTTTATCAGGATAATTTTTTTTTAGTCAGTGATGACAGCGCTACTCTTGGGGATGAGGGATTCCTTATGTGGAACAGTCATGGTTTTCCACCTGGACCGTGCTCAAGGAAAAGCTAAAATGAAGAAAAGTACATCACCTCAAGAACCTAGCACACTGGCTCAAAGACGAACTGCTCAAAAAAGTAAACTCAACACTACAGACAACGAGTAATTATATTTCGCCTATTCTAGTCTTCCACAACTTGTATATTGGCAATGCACAAATAGGCTGAGCTCTGCTCGATATATGATAAGGACATTCATAAGTGAGTACTTGTAAATGCTTTATCAAATTTATTTTCCAAACTTTATTTTTAAATTTAAGCACGCTAAATTATTTTTCCAAACCTGAAATTTAGATATACATGTATCGATTTTCTACACCACCTCATCTATTCCCAGCTTTAGCAGGCGAAATTCTCGTAAAATTTGCCATGAGTGAGGAAATATCAGTGGTTTCCAACACATATTTAGCAATTCGTTATAGCTCAGAAGTGGGATGTACAGTATAAGTTTCTTCACAAGTGCTTACTAATGGGCTCCAAAACCTAAAGTGCATGAATCATTTTTGAATTTTGTCCTCCTTGTTCATATTAATTCATAATCTGTGAACCACATTTACCCTGTATAGTAGACTGGTAAGCAACTTACTTAGTTTTCAGCATATAACGTCAAATGACATATGTGGTATGATTCAGTTCAGGTGTGATTACATTTTATTATTCGGCTTTTCAAGGTGATCACACAGACCACGTATGCAATGAACTTACAGATTACTTGAACCCAAAAAGTTATTTTACCAGATTTTTTTTTGAAATAGAACCTACCATTTTGAATACAGAGTCGTAGTCTACACAAGAACATAAGACACATTTGTCTAAAACATTTTTTGATCCAATTACTAATGTACATGTATCTCCAACGCTATTAAGCAAAGGTCACGTTAGGTCATTCAAAAATGAACGCCATTTTTTGATGGCAATCTACCATTTTGCAAACAGAATCTCATTCTACGCACAAAAATAAGCAACAGTTGCCTAAACATGTTTTTATCCGACCACTATTTTCAAAAATATCCTATTATTTAAGTAAAGGGATGACAATGTACATGTACATACTGTATTGATAAGTACATGGTTGTAAGTACACTGAATGTGGTCGTATCACAAAATGTTTTAGACAATTGTTGCTTATTTTTGTGTGTAGGGTAAGCATCTGTATGCAAAATGGTAAATTGCCTTTAAAAAATGGCGTTGGCCTTCAAATATGACCTAATGTGACCTTTGTTTCATATCTTTGGAAATAGCTGTCGAATCAATAAATATTTTATGCAAATGTTTTGTATTTTTTGTGTAGATACGATTCTGTGTGTGGAACAGTAGGTACAATGTAAAATGTAAAAATGAAGTTGACGTTCAATTGATCTTGATAATGACCTATGACCTCAAAATAAATTATGATATTCAACCATATCCCCCCATCCCTAGAAACTAACATTTACCTAAACAATTCTATTTGCAAAATGCCTAGTTGTCAAAGTAATTGCTTTATCGCGATGGACGCTTCACCCAGTATAAAAGTTGTGTGTATGTTTACCGCAAAAATTTCCTTACTACTTTCTATATCATTTGCCTCTGTGAACGTTTTTTCAGGGAGCCCAGTATTCTTTACCGAATCCTGCAGTGCTGTGCATTGAATGGCGGTGTGTTTTGGGTGAGTGGTCTTTTTATGTTTATGATATGCTCACCTGAAGGCTTTCACTTTAAAGAACTTATAATGTAAAACACAAATAGCTGCAGTTCCGTTCTCTCTGTACACGTTTCTATCAAATACTGTTTCTGTTTAGATTAGCATCCTACTGTTCCACAACTTATTTTTACCTGCTTTGCACTATGTGACACATCTTATGTATGGTGAGATTCACATTACCAGTTCTTTGTTTTTCAGCACTTGCCACAAGTGAACATCTAACCTGTGTTACAATTTTTTTTATTTTCGGCATAGATGGCTCTTCAGAGGCTGCAAGCGCAGTTTGGTCTTGGGTGATGCTGATTTGTTCTTGTACCTTCGGAACTTTTTGGGTTCTTCCATTGTTCCTTCTTAGCAAGATTGTGAACAGCTTGTGGTTTCAAGTAAATAACCCCCGAACATCTAAGTTAATTTTTCCATGTCATTACAATGCTCATTCATACATGTATCTTACTAGGATATTGCTAATTCTGCCTATAAACACTCGAGGGGAAGGCCACAGCTTTTAAGCAGCATCAGCATGCTCATTGCTGACATTTTATTTAGTGTGGTTATCCAAGCATTGTTTCTAGTTCAGGTGAGATATTATATATGTTTTCTGTTATACCAGCTCTACGATAGGGAAATCTTACAAATTCCCCAAATGTGTAAAAAAAATTGTTTTATAAATAATATTACCATACATGTAGTAGTAAATTGCAGTCGTCTTCCGCCCTAATATGTGCATAGCTTTTATGTAATTTGATGTTGAAAACTCACTAAAATGGCAGACATTTGAAACGGCAGTCAAATGTTGATGACGTGACCAGCTTCGATCACATGGAAAATGTCTTGTGGATTTAAAAAAAGTAATTCGGGACATCTATCTTCCTCCGCAGCAGTGCTACCATCCAATCGGAGTGTGTAGCATGTTGGACGTTTGAACCAGTATGGTGACCTCAGGCAGAAAATAATGACCTTTGATTCAATATCTGAATTGTTTCTGTGAGCGATTTAAATCGCTGGAATCAAAACATCAAAACCGAATACCCTTTGCAAAGAATGGCAACTAGGCTTACAGTTTTCGTTAAATATTGCCAATCTCTATCACATGATTAAACAGCTGATCAAAACTGGTGACGTCCGGTAGCCGTTTTGAAGTCCTGATGAAGTTTTCGTTTTTCAACTCTCAATTAGGACATTGAAACGTTCGTTGATGCAAAAAAAATGTACACTTATATGTACATAATAAATTTCATTTCGAATCCATACAAAAATGTGAGATTTCCCTATTGTGAGTGGGTTCGGCTACGTGCACCAGTTAAAACGACATATAGCATGTTGCTACTGGGATATAAGGTGCTTGGGCTGTAGATGCAAAAAAAAATAAAACTAAAGCTAGATCGATAAACATGCACCGTGAAGCAAATCACATGCCTTTTCCATTTCCGAATACATGTACCAAATTAGTCACTGCTGGTTTCTCCTTTTATACTGTTAAACTTATACTGTTAAGCTTAAATGTTGCAATACTGCCCAACTAAAATAATAATCACAATTATTAGCGCTTATAATAACAGCATGTCTGAATTCAACTATATAAGGAACTATACTTTTGTATTACAAGATGCCCAGTAGCCTACAGTGTATTTTGTTATTTCAGTGTTCAAAAGTGAATCCACCACAATTTTTGCAAATTCGCTTTTTATGTTACGGTGTCGATCTTTTTACTCTTTTTAAGTTATTACATCCCTAAGGAACACAAAAATCGTTTTAACATAATTTTCTTCAATTTGAACGGTCTTATGGTACACAAACATGTCTGACCTCCTCGTCAATAAAAATCTCCATAGGCACTTTGAGTCATTGATCAGATGTCATTGATTAACAGACGTTGCAATAGAACCGTCGTTTTCAAAGTGAAATTCTTCCCTCAAGAAAGTTTTTCAGTCACTATAAAAGTTGATAATCTGTCGGGGCCCCATAAGGGAGATACACATCGTCCAATTTTTTCTAATCTCTTGCTCGGTGAGTCGACTGACATGCATATGCGGTCGGATGTTGCTGTGCAAAAAGAAAACATTGACGCCCAGTGAGACACGATTCTGCAGAAAATGAAGTTTCTTCATAGCTGTGATGGAAGGGTTTGAATTTAAGCTAATGGGGGTCAGTTTTGGCCTGATGTCCATAAGCCAGCTATCTAATATCTTTATGAATCCAAAAAAATCTTTGCAATGACTGCTTACAATGGTTCAGAACTTCAGATGAGCCTGTCAAGATTTTCATCCGATGTGTCGTGAGGCCGTCCCATTAAGAGAAATCATGTTAAAAAATAATGTTGTTTTCTATGGGATACAAAAACTGAAAAGCAAAAAATATTAGTGCTATAAAATAAAAAACGATTTTTTCCAAAATTGTGGTTTTGTGTTTTCGAACACTTACATTTGTTCGCACATACTGTTTTGAGATCTGGAAATTTTCCAAATTACCATCGGAAGATTCCATATTGGAGTTGTAAATATGGGAATGCATATAAGCGATAATGACAATGCTGCTTTATAGCACTGCTGGTCTTGAAGTAATTTTTCTGAAAATTGTTAAACCAACAAACAAGGAAAAGGTACTTGCTGTTCTCAAGTTGATGTTAACATTTTTGTCTCTCATTTCTTACTAGAGTACGATTGTTACATTTTTGCCACTTCCAATAATTGGTAGGCTTGTTTGTCTACTTCATATGTGCCTGCTCTATTCTCTGTATGCCTTTGAGTACAAGTGGTTGAATATGGGTATGTACTTCACATTTCTGCTTTGTCCCAAGCCTAGCTTTATCGCAAAATAATGGTGGGTTTTAATCATTAATGACGAAAAAACAAATATCGTTTTGGTTATAATTATTGTTTAATTTATATTATCAAATATAATTAATTTAATTATAATTTGATTAATTATATCAATAAAATTATATTATACTCCGTATTACATGTAGATGAAATTCACATTTAAGAAGTTTTTAGAGTAGGCAACATGCATTGGGATGTATCATTAAACAACAAGAACCTCCCACCATGCATTTGGAAAACTCAGGTCCGATCAGATCAGATTATTCTAATGGTAGCTTCTGTGGTTTCCCACAATAAATACAAAATAATGGGAATTTGATAAAGGTATTGCTTTAATACCTTACCCTTCCCCCTGCATGGCACACATGGCATTAGCTGACTGTGATTTATATAGAATAGAATTGAAACCGTGTTCTCATGTCTCAAATCGCTTTCAATAGAAAACATGACTTACGCAAAGATACCAAACGATCTGAAATTTTGTTGAGTTATCAACGTTTATAACACCATCATTATTTTTCGATAACAGTGTATTCGCAGTGTACTCATGATTTTATCTATTTCAAATCAGGATGGGAATTACACAAACGCTTATCATTCATCGAGAGTAATTGGCCCTACTTCGTGGGATTTGGCCTTCCACTTGCTGTTCTTACGGCGTTGCCAACCTCTTACGTTATAAGGTGACTGGCATTTGAAAAATGATTAGCAAGGTGAAGGTTCACAACATGATTACTTGATTTGTTGCAACTCATACTAATGAAGATCAGGAACGATATTCATCCATTACAGCATACAAAAACTGATGTAGTCTAGAAGAAGGTTTTGAGGGAAAGTTTTTTTTTCATTTTATGCATAATATTTTCATTGCACACGAGGAACTAATGGCATTTGATATTTTCAACTTTTCACTCCATTTGGTGTTAATACTGTACATTCATAGTGTACATTCCTTCAAATTCTTTCAATATTTGACTCAATAAGGAGATCACGTATGGTGATTCAGTACATTTCTGAACTTACGTTTCATGAAAGTTACCTAGAATGCCCCATGGTGCAAAATCGTGGTAAAACATTACTGTATAGCCTACAGTTGTGCACGATTCATATGAGGTGATGTATACAAGACTAACACTAAGCATTATTTGCAGCTTGAAAGGGCCCCACTATATAGCGTGTATTAGCTAAGGTGAACGAACCATCTGATATTTCTGGAAATGATGATCATATAGTAATGCAGTGAAAATTGAATGACAAATTTAGATGAAATTTTGTACGGAAAGGGATACTGTGTGATTCCCCACATGAAAGTATAATTTTTTTCAACCAACTATTATTGAGAATATAAAATTTTTGATTCCATTTACCCTTTGGTCTTAATGAGGCCTTGAAAGTTCCAGAGCCATGAATTGTGCCAGCGTAGTCCTTGAATCCAGTTTAGTTGTCAAGTATCAAGTCTTAGGTTCATATCCATATCAAATTCACAAACCTATATGTCATATTTGTGATCACAGTTGACATGGGGCTTCTTCACGGAATGTGGGTTTTCCTGGGGAGGAGATGGGATTTCAAACTTTTTGTATTCAAGCGGATATTTTTGTAGTCACAACATTGAAATTGTAAATGCTGTAATTTGATGCAACTTCCATTTTCAATGTTCATTGATGTGATTTACTCTTTGGCAAATTGGTATGCTTGTTCTATTGCAAAACCGTTCATAGATGAATGCCCAGGCATATGTAATGCTGCACCATTGAGATTGTGCTATTTACTCTTGACAATAACACCTCTGGAATTTGATTTCCTTGAGTACTTCTCCAAGTGCTTCTCAAAGCCTGTGCCATCACCCCCAACCCCTACTAAAGGGGCCTTGCCAATCCAGCAAAAAAATATTTCAAAAAAGTACCCGTTTTTGCCATTAATTGCCAAATTGGTGCACTTACGGACTTTACGACAGAAAAATGTGCAGTCACGAAATCACAAAAATTTCACGTGTCATGTTGTGTTTAACATGTTTTATGCAACATCGGGACTATTGCTTTTGAATCAAACTAATCTCTTGCAGACTCCAGTGTACAGCGTAACACGAATTTCTTGATCCGAAAGGAGGAGAAATGTTTTATAACACTCGACAGTTGTTTTTAGACATCTACATGTTAAAAGATATGAACATAACAGACTTTTCTCGATCAGCACTTTTATCTGACATATAGAGCCCGAGGAAGGTTTTGATTAGGCGAAACGTCGCCCCCTAATAATTGTTGATCGAGTCTGTTATGTTCAAGCGCACCAATCAACGGGAAAGATGGGTTTAATGAAAGATTTTACTTGGTTGGGCTTTTTTGGCAGCAAAAGCTTGTTTTCGATGCTTTAAAAATAATTGAACCAATGTACAGTATAACCATTGAACCACGAATAACACCATATAAGTCATGTTTTTACATTTTCAGTGGTAGGGAAAACTTATTTTTAAACGTGCAAATGTCATGTATGTTTAAAATCAAACTTCTGGGAATCCTGATAACGTTTATCTTTTCGTTCACTTCCAGTGGCTGTGTATTTTCGATTTTATTCCCACTGTTTATAATTAGTGGCAACACAGCGGAACCCATAACTGGGAGCTGGCAAGTAGCATATGTTGATTAAAGTCATTTTCACTGAAAATTTAACCAGTTCATAATTTAAAAGAACTCGTTCTGCTATTTCAGCGATTATCCCCTTCAGTTATTTTCACCCGTCGTCTATCTTTCCAATGTCATTTTCAACCGCACAATGGGCAGCAAATCAGGAGATAATGCTAAACCTTCAACTGGTTCTGGATCTCTAGCTGCTAGACAACGAAGTGGAATCGCCTACCGTAGATAGTACGGTGTTTTGGAACAAATGATGATCAGCAAGTATGACTTAAGACTTTCCATGGCAAGTGATTGCAAAGCGGAATTTTCCATTCAGTAACGTTGTGCATGCAAACTGCCCATTTTTAATTGTTAGTTTTCACGAACGTTTCAAGTTATGTTGCCCAACATACATGTAAGTCATAATTTGGGTGGATCTCTGCGAGACAGGTACTAGTCAGTGCAACTTTGCCACTTGCAATTCAAATGTTGCGTTTTGCTTGTACTATTGAGAAGGTTTTGCTCCACGAAATGCCTATTTCCAAGTCAGCATGATAACATAGTTTTTAAGTGAATTCATTTGCAAGTTGTGTTTGCGAACTTGTCTTTTAAAAGCCTAATCCCCATTTTACGGCCGATTTGGTACAGATGAGAACTGTACATTTTATGTATCACTAACCCAACTGAGGCCTTCCCATAACTACTTACTTCTCATTAGCATGTACATGTATGTGCCGTGACAAATGAAATGCCTCGAATTTCTGTAAAAATCGTCGATACCTAATTGCTGACCACAATTTCTGAAAAGCTAGCAAATAAAGGCTTCCAAACTATATTTTTTTCAGATAGTGATATCTACACATAACAAGCTCTAACCATTTTCAGGATAAACACTTTCTTATACATGCACCGACAACGGCGGCTGTAACCATCCTAGCCAACAAGAAAGATTTTCGAGCGGTAGAGGCCTTCTGGGCGAAGGTTCGCAATCCGACACGTACATTCCCTCTATGCAGTGACCCAGACTATGCCATCTGGATGGAGCTTTGCCACGAGTCCCGCCGCCCAGTATCTGGCTGCAGTAAAATCGTTTCACTTTTTTGCATTTTTTTTGCACAATTTTTGAACCGAAAATTTTGAAATGCAAAAACTTTGCAAAAACCAGTTCTTTTTTATGCATGTTTTTGCAAAAAAAATTCGCCGTTATATAGGAAATCTGGCCCATTTGTTTACGCTTGGGGAAGCTTCTTGTCCGCCTTGAAATACGAGTAAAACAGAAATTTGGGAGGGGGCTGCAGCCTATGCAGCCCCTCTGGATCCACCACACTAATTAAAGCAATCTAATTTGAACATAAAATATAAGAAATACAAGTAGTATATAAAGGTGACTTCTAACGAAAAAATAGATAAACACGAATAAATAATAATAAACATTTTTACGAAGAATTTAATTTGAATTCAATATCATGAAAACCATTACTTTCAGCATTACACATCCCCTTATAAATCAGCGATAATAGTTGTACATCTACCAACTTTAAGTTACTGAATTTTTCAATATATCTATTAGGTAAGAATACGTCGATTTCATTCCAATCATCATTACGTAAACTTAAAACTACAGCTAATCCATGCTTAGTAGTAACTTCTTTCTTATTTAAGATTTTATACGGAACATCCAATTGTAATTCTCTTATTTTAATAGTAGGATTTTGAACGGTGTTTACTCTCTTCAATAGATCTTCATCAGAGAGACGGTTATTATTGAGTTGATCTAACAGTTCTCCCTCGCTAAATTCGCTGTATTTAGTAACTGAGTTTGCTTCCATTTATTACAAATAAATTTTATAGAAAAATTATTTTTTAATAATTTCAAATTCATGATATTTATTTCCTAATGCATCTGTTTTTATCCCCCAATAAAGTAATCTCTTATTTACAATAACATCTTTAAATTCTGATAATAAACCAAAGATAAGCCTCGGTAATTTGAGAATAATTTTATCACAATTCTCCTCTTCTGCAATCAATTCTAAAAACAAAGAATCTTTATCTTCATAACAGTTTCTAATAATATAAACATCACCACGGATTAACAAAACATTAACATTTATAAAGGTATGTATCAATTTACCATAAGTCGTTTCAATATCCAGGGTTCATACGCACCTGGAAAGTCAGGGAATGTCAGGGAAAGTCAGGGAAGAGCAAAATGGTCAGGGAGAGTC
>JAQFYZ010003811.1:0-12546 GCA_034695085.1 Cylindroiulus punctatus | reverse complement strand
AACGAGTCGGCCATGTTCGCGATTAAAAATGCGGTCGAGAATGGATCCACGAAACACTTCACCCGCAAGCTCCGGTTTGTACGTGACCATTACATCAAAGGCTTATTCTCCCTTCGAAGAGTAATCTGGCGGATGCGTTAACGAAGCCTCTCATCGCATCTAAATTACAAACCCTAATGCCTTTCCTTTCGGACTAAGAGTGACTCATCCAAATTTAATAAATGGTGCGCATGAGTCATGGGGGAGTTTGATAGCGTTCTGGAAGGGTTTTGGGGTGAACAGTGGTTAGGCCGCAAACCACAAATTCCGAATTCTAAATTCTTAAGGGCACGGACGACGAAACCCAAAATTAACCCCCAAATTTTGAATCCCCCGCCCTGTACTCAGCTGCTCCAGCAGTGCATGCTGGGTGCAAGCAGCAAAGTTTTGCCGCAAGTCGGCCATTCTGAAATATACCACTTGCTGGCCGACACAACCAAGCTGGTTGGGTCCTCAATTGTTTTCCGGATTGAATAAACTTGTTATGTTTACTGCAATCACGCTTGCCTCTGTGATCGTTTTCTAACATGTCTATCACCGTCGGAGCCATCGGAGGGAACAATTTGTAAGATCTTTTCAAGGGGCAGAAACCTCCCCCTCACTGCCTTTAACAACCAACTTTAAAATATTTAATGGGAACACATTAAATATTACATTATTTACAGGGTTCCCTAAGAAATTCAATTTTCAACTACCCCGACGTTTCCCTGACTTTTCCAGGATAAAAAAAAATTCCCCCTGACCATTAAAATGCAAAAATATCACATATGCCAAAGTAAAAACTGCTATATTTATTGTTAATTCCTTATAAACATGAGGTGAACACAAATTTTAACAAGGAACTAGCAATAGAGCACACATTGTGAAAACAAAATTTCAAAATTACTTAGTTTTTTTCAAATTTACAATTTCATTATTGATCTGTTCTACACAATTGCTTGCTTCAGTTAAGGCTGATCGAAAGGTCCATTGAAAAAGCGTGGTAATTTTCGGACACCCTGCATAATATTTCCACCATGCAAAATCATGCAAAATTGGTTCCATACGTTTGCTTTAATAAATAAATAAAGACGTTCAAAATCTTGCCTACCTTGTAGAATGTGTCGTCCACTAGTGACACTTTTTGTTCCTTTTTCGTCAAATTACGCCCTTTATTATTGAACAATTAAATAAAAATGGGAAAGTCGCGTACGTCATCAAAAAAAGAAAGCGTGACCTTTGCGTCAGTTGATGACTACCTATACATAAGCGAATTTTTCCCATTTTTATTTTAACATACTAAATAATCTAGCGTTTTTGCAGTACAAATACTACGAGCTATAGTCGTCACAAATAAGGAGCGGAAATTTAGGCAGCCAATCAGAGAGATTCTGATTTTCGATTGACTCTATCAGGACTTTAGGTGGGGAAGATGATATGTTCGAATGATATGTTAACCAATTAATTAAAACGCTCAATTTTTGTCTTACCATATGTAATTTTTCATCCGTTAGATGCACATTTTTTCCTTCAAGTCGTGAGTTACGCCGTTTATTAATAAAAAATGAAATAAAGATGAGAAAATTTAGAAAATTCACGCGCCCGTGTTCCAATTTCAGCGCGGGCTAGGTCGCGCACGTGCAATTTTGAATTAAGCTCAATGCGTGTTTGCATTCCTTATTTTATGTATTCCAGATTTTCAGATTTTTAGATAACCTCTTTATCTTTTGCTGTCAATATCCTGTGGATTGCAAGCATTCCAGGTTTAAATACAGTATGTGATATTCAACGTTATGTACGCTGGGCCCTGGAGGTAAAGCGCTTCGACTTTGTTTTTCTTGCGCTTCTATCTTTCACTAGCCTCCGCTCAGTGGCGCTGTTTGCGGCGACCTGGATGGACGAATCGCAAACAGGCGATTGCCTCCTAGTGGTCTGAGCGACGCCATTTTTTCCGCTCCTTATTTGTGACGACTATAACTACTTTCAACATTTGTCTGCCAGGTGGCGCCACGTGTCGAAAAAGAAAAAATTTGCAATTTTTCTTTGCCGAGATTCGAATTCGGGATCTCCTGCTTGCTAGGCAGGCGCATTAGAAAACCAAACCCACGGCGCCAAGCACATGGGATGCATGCAAGACAGAACCTATATATGTCTTTAAAATTAATTAATAATTAAACTCAATTAGGGAAAAACTTAGGCTTGGCTGAAATTCGAACTCGGGATCTCCTGCTTGCCAGACAGGAGCTTTACCAATGAAGCCACAGCGCCATGACCATGGGATGTGGAAAACAAGCCACATATGTCATTGAAATCGAAGTGCGGCGCGCGCTAAGCGTGCTGGTTGTTCAATAATGAAGGGCATAATTCGCCGAAAAAGGGACGAAAAGTGTCACTAGTGGACGACATTCTACAAGTTAGGCAAGATTTTGAGCGTCTTTATTTATTTATTGAAGCAAACGTATGGAACAAATTTTGCATGGTTTTGCATAGTGGAAAGATTATGCAGGGTGTCCGAAAATTACCACGCTTTTTCAATGGACCTTTCGATCAGTCTTAACTGAAGCAAGCAATTGTGTAGAACAGATCAATAATGAAATTGTAAATTTGAAAAAAACTAAATAATTTTGAAATTTTGTTTTCACAATGTGTGCTCTATTGCTAGTTCCTTGTTAAAATTTGTGTTCACCTCATGTTTATAAGGAATTAACAATAAATATAGCAGTTTTTACTTTGGCATATGTGATACGCTTTTTCAATGGACCTTTCAATCAGCCTTAATTGTCACGCCAGGTCACCTGACCTAAAGAACGTGGGGTCAGGCGGGGTGGCTTGCTCCGACAAGACATCAACGAATCACCGAATAAACCCGAGCACTTATCTGGACGACCTCTCGATTCGAGATTCAAGCCCAGTCTGCATAACGGTCCAACTCCCCCCCCCCTCCCCCCAGAAAACCTTCACGCCCGCCACGTGGCGCACCAGCATAGGGCCCAGGGGGGTGGCGCCAGAATGTATGGACAGGATGTAATAACAAGGTCCCCCAGGGCCGGCGGGAGCGGGTGAATAACATATGACATAATAAACATAAAACGAACTGACTAGACATAAAACTCATCTAAATTTTTCTTTGTCAGGTTATTTTTCTTACAATCAGCAGAATAAAAAGCAAAGTTTTCCAAATTCTTTACATAGAAGGCATTTTAGAGATCTGGCTGCAGTTTGACAGATTATGTCAATAGTGAAACTAAGTTCCTTGAATGAAGCCACTAGGTCTTCTTGGCATCCAATTCATGCTAGGCTGACGAAGTGTGTCATTTCTTGACTTCTGTGTTATGTGAGATTTGTTAAATTTCCCTGACTTTTTTTAAAATAAATCAATTTTCCATGACTTTCCAGGCATTTCCGACTTCCCTGACTTTTACAGGTTTCCAGGTCTGGGGGAACCCTGCTTTACACCTCTAACGTACATGTACATGTAATAATATGAAACTAATAACACAGCCAAATTTTTGCTATCACAGCACGACGTTTCGAAGATTTAACTTCTTCCTCAGGTGCTATACCTTTATTCAAGTAAACCAAATCAAGAATAAATACATTTTACGCGCGAGCGTACGCACTAAACCCAAACGCAAAGTACAAGAAAACAAGATCAAACCCCAGCATACTATAGACGTACCTCCCAACTTCTTGAGAGGCATGTCCTGTATCTAAGGGAGAGAAAATCTCAAAAACGGAAAACAGTTGCTAAAGGGGTCCGACCCTATGGCGAGAATCAACCAAATTCTACATTAAGAAGATATGGTTCATCTTAACGTAATTCTTGGTTTCTCCAGTTGTTGTCTACGAATGTATGCATAGTGCTGTTTTTCGAATTTAAATTCTTGGCGCCTTACGGAAGCGCCGTAGAAGATGGCGCCATTAGTCTTAAATTTAAAAATTTAAAAATTGAAGGTTTTTCGCATGTCCATGTTAAGTTAGCGCCCCCTGCCCACCATTGTTCCTTGCACAGTTCCCATCGAAGATGGAACTGTACATCTTGATTTATATGAAGTTTTAGGCAGATCTTTGAAAAGGTATTTACCATTGTTTACTTAGTGGGGCAAATATCTAGCATGTCTCATATCTTCTTAATGTAGAATTTGGTTGATTCTTGCCATAGGGTGGGACCCCTTTAGCAACTGTTTTCCGTTTTTGAGATTTTCTCTCCCTTAGTGTAACGGTGAGGTACCGAGGCGAAGACGATAGACGACAAATTGTGCGTTTATTTCCGATAACAAGGCCACTCGGCCAAATCACAGTTTTAGCTTGAGGCCCACTCGGCCAAATTATCACAGTTTCACGGGGCCAACCCGGCCACAAGTACATGAACCAAGGTGGTAAGTCCAGCAGGTAACATAATTGCAGGGCACATAGGCCAACAGGGCCAAGCAACAGTTCTTTCTCAAGGCCAACTGGGCCATACAAACGATCCTTGAAGAAGGCCAGCTTGGCCAGATAAACAATACTTAGTTAAGGCCAGCTTGGCCATGCAAAAACGGGGCGTTGAACTTGGGGCTAAGCCCCCGCTCCGGAATCAGGGCCCAGGCCCAACACAAAACAAAAAAAAGAGCAACTCGCTCGTCTAGGCTCCCAGCTCTGACTGCCGGGTCAGCTGCACCCGGCCTCTCAGGTCACCTCCCCTAGGTGGCGCCGCGCTCGGGGTCAGGGGCGCCAGGGTCACCTGTTTGGCGTCACCGGCCCAACTATTCGGGTCACTAGCCCAACTATTCGGGTCAGCGCTCAAGGCACTAAGGTGCCCTTGACATTAGATACATGCCTCTCAAGAAGTTGGGGGGTACGTCTATAGTATGCTGGGGTTTGATCTTGTTTTCTTGTACTTGGCGTTTGGGTTTAGTGCGTACGCTCGCGCGTACAATGTATTTATTCTTGATTTGGTTTACTTGAATAAAGGTATAGCACCTGAGGATGAAGTTAAATCTTCGAAACGTCGTGCTGTGATAGCAAAAATTTGGCTGTGTTATTAGTTTCATATTATTACAACACCCCAGCCACCGCCTAAGGATGAATAGAATTGATGTACATGTAAGTCCATTAAAAATAAGGGATTTTGGTGAAAATAAAACTGATTAAGCCTACCCAATCACTCGTTATGCTCAGAAATGGGATTTTTCAGAACTTTTCCATAATTGAAGGTAAACATCAAACAAACAATGGAATTATCTTGAAACCATTCACACCATTATTAATGTGGCATGCAATTATACTGACATTTGCAAATTATACTTACCAAGATGTTAAACTATATAATTTTCATGAATTAACTTCAATCAATGGGACTGGACTTATTTATAGGGACACTTGAAATCAGGTTTTCACTATACAGGGTGGCCACAAAATTATCATTTCGAATTTCCCTGACTTTTCCCTGACCAAATCCCAAAATTCCCTGACCAAAACTTACTCGTCAATGCATACACATTTTAGTCATAATGAATCGTAATAAGCTTAGAGGAAAGCACACTTTGTTTGGTGTTTTCAAATTTCAACAAGCACTTTTCAAAGAATACGAAACACAGCATTATCAAACACAACATCACTGCTGCTTGTGACACAGGCAACATAGCTCTCTTTTGGACAATGGACATATGGGGGAAACAAATGAATCGTATCTTGAAAAAAAGAGCCAATTTCATAAAGGAACAAGTTGGTGTTCAAAATCATCACGCTCTTTTTGCTTGTCAGCCAACACCTTCAGTTTTTTAAGCTTCAAACTCTCAACTTCTTCAGTAAGATGCCTTTTACTGACATCCTCACATCCTTTGGAATTTTTCTCCTTTTTTTCCTTTTGCAATTCCTTTTGAATTTCTGACCCTAAGAATCATAGCTTTGGGAATATCCTGAACCTCAGAAATTCCACCAATAGCCTGAATATCATCATACACTTGCCATTGTGCAATGAGGGAATCACTTAACTGATTTTTCACGACATTCTTTGTTGATAGAGAATCCCCACTCAACAAATGCATTGGTCTAGCTAAAAATTAAAACTTTTTTCAAAAACCTCCACGTGAATGTCTGGACAATTGTACCGTGCAACTACATGTAGAGCCCTCCAGAAGTGATCAAGGCGTTCTTTTTCCTTGAAATAAGCCTTTGAAACATGTCTTAACATCAGATTTTGAACACAAGTTTTTCAATTCTTTGAGTATCATATAACCCTGACTGTCACCAATCCACTGTTTCATGTGGTAACATCATAATGGTATATTCCTAAGCTAGGATGAGGGTGGATGGAAGAGGATTGGGAATGGAGCTGCTGGAAGACTGAGTGCTGGGATAGCATTTTGCTTTTAGAGTGAAAAATTTCCCTGACCACTTACCAATTTCCCTGACTTTTCCCAAGACTTCCCTGACCCGTGGCCACCCTGGCTACAGCATCAATTGATATCAATAATTTTCTAAACAGATTAACAATGGTGGAGCTGCACCTGTTCCTAAAGTTTAATGGCTTGATTACACTTATGGGTGTAATACCTTGTTTCCACCGGATTAACCGTGGATTGGCCAACCGAAGTTTCCTACGGTTGACGTTTGACGAACTGGGAAATCATAATGGGGTGTTTCCATAGGGAACTTGCAGTTTCCTTTGCATGCCGGGATTTTTCAGTTTGCTACAGGGTGTTTATGACTAACTTCGCATTTCGTCTGCTACCACGTGTATCAACATTGTGGCTGTCGTCTCGCCTGTCGCCACATACACATGCAAAATGTGCAGAGAATTTTCTTTTAGGTGTAAAATTCCACGTTTTTGATAAAATAAGTTGCTTTTGGACTGAATTGCTTAAAGTCCGCATGCAGCATGGGCGTAGCAGAAGGCAACTAAACAATAGGGATTTGCTAGGGAATTTGTGGGATTCGTATGGGGATCGCAGTTCCCCAATCACACTGGGAAACGTTGAGCGGTATCACCGCCTGACGTCACGCAACCGTGAATTATCAACCCAACCGGGTTCCTAGAACCTGGTTGATGAACCGTATTTTGATTCCCGGTTGAGGAGGAGTCGACTGTTTCCACCGAAAACTGAACCGTGGATTGAGCCTTCAACCGCCGGTTCACAATCCGGTGGAAACAAGGTATTAGGGTCTTACGTGTGAATATCTAGTGCATTTAGTTTGAACATTTGCAACATTGCGGCTCAATTTGGGAGCCTATAGTTGTGGAGGAATCAAAAATTCTGAATGCAACCTACCTTATAATAGCTTTTAGCGTTGCTAACCATCAACTCAATGTCAGCCGACATCTGCTCCACGTCCTCGTACTCATCAGTCTTGAGCTTTTGTTGAATTTTCAGCAAATCGATTGGGGTCATCACAATGTCGTAATAGTCGGCTGAGTTTCTAAAATTCAACCAGATACAATTCAGTGCCATGGAGAATTCAAGCTGTATAACTTTGAAGCCTTAATCTGCTTCAAATTTTCTAATTATTTCTTCGTTTCGTGGATTGAAATTAATTTCCCAACAACTAAGCATCCAAACACTGACATTTTGTGACGTGTTCGAAACAGCTGCGACTTAAAAACTTTTCCACCCGCATATCAATGTAGTTCAAAATGTTATATTTTCCAGATAAATGTTGCAGTCTGAATTTAGGCAGAAATTCTAAATATGGCAACAAGGTTTACCTTCTTTTTGGAGCACGGATGAAGTTCTCGCACAGCAGCCGACCATCGTCCGCTTTTAAACCACGAACTGAATCGTAAAGTTCCTGACACATCTCCATCTGAAAGATTTAAAGTTTCAGAAATATTAATAATCAGGGACTGGCAATCATCATATAGCCATTTTTTTTAAAAAAAAACACATGGTAAAACACTCACAGCATCATAATGTGCAGATTTCCGTCGACGTTTCCCTAGATCGCCTTCGTCTCGCGCCTCGTCAGGCTGCCTCCTTCTCTTCGGCATCTTTTTTATCTTAAGGCGAATAATTTTTGATGGATTTATGGGAACAATTAAAGCTCTGTATCATCCACTCCTGCAAAACAAAGAAAATAATTAGCAGTGAAAATGTATAGGCCGACTACAGAAGGTATCTGGTGAAGTCCTCAAACATTTTCCATAACGTATCCTGGTTCTCCAGGGAAATTATGCTCATACCTGAAAAATGCCACGTCACTAGCAAGCGCTGTGACGATGTGCATATTTTTACAACTCGCGCCCAAGCTTAAATTAACAACGCTAGCCATTAATGATATAAGCATCATGATTAATGCATCCATGATTGCCTTGTCAGGTGCAGGGTGTTCACATGTATAATGTAAAATTACTTGTAAACTATTAGATGGAATAATCGCAATAATTGCAAATTTTTTGCAAATAAATGGAAAAAATTAACCGATTTTGGATAAATTTTACAAAAAAAAATGCAAAAAAGTGAAAGTTTTGGAAAAGTTTTGCAAAAAAAAATGCAATAAAGTGAACCGGTTTTTGCCAAAATTTTGCAAACAAATGAACTGGTATTTGCAATTTTTTTCCAAACAAATGAAAAAATTGACCGATTTTGGAAAAAAAATTTAAAAAAAATGCAAAAAAAGTGAACTGATATTGGAAATTTTTTTCCAAAAAAATGCAAAAAGGTGAACCGGTTTTTGAAAAATTTTGCATAAAAAGTAACCCATTTTCGCGAATTTTTTGAAAAAAATGGTTTTCACTGCAGCTATCTCCCCTGACCACGAACCCCCTAGAGAAATGTTCTAGTTACGCTAATGGGCATGGGCTAAAAGAGGGGGTTACGTGGTTATTGCAAAATAAGCTAAGATCTTTGTCCATAGCAATAGTGTGGATTTCTCCACTATATCAGGGAGAGGGGAGGTGTAACAGACTATATAAACTGACTGATTTACCAGCAAACATCATAGTTTTCCCTGACTTTCTCTGAATTTCCGACAAAAACGTAATTTCCCCTGACTCTCCCTGACCATTTTGCCCTTCCCTGACTTTCCCTGACTTTCCAGGTGTGTATGAACCCTGCCTGACTTTCAGGTTTCAATAAAATGTCCCCGAAAAATGCGAAAATATGCCTGTGGCTCACCATGAAAATGATACACCCATTATAACTACTGTGATCACAGTTAATAATCGCAAATTGAAGAGTAACTATAAGGTGAAGCTGTATAATATTGCAGTACAGAAGCTTACATGTATTTAATTTCATACCAGTGAACAAATGAGCACCATCATTTCATAAAAAAATAAAAAAAATACTCCGACTCCAGTGGTTTATGATCCGATTCAACAATTAACTTCTTCCCATACACGTAGTCATGGAATTTTTGGCAACCAAATCTGATAGAGAAGGCTTCCTTTTCAATTTGCGGGTATCTCGTCCGAACTCGCATCCACGGAGAGGACGACATCCTTGTTGACATCGTAGTAAGCTAACATTGGTTGAGTCTTCAATGCTGCCTTTATCTGCATAACAGCTGATTCCTGCTCATGGGACCATTCCCAGGCTACATCCTGAAGTAGTAACTTCCTTAAAGGTTCTGTTAGCATGGAGTAGTTGGGCAAGAATTCTGCTAAATACAGTCATTCCCAGGAATCTGCGGAGTTCCTCCTTTCCTGTAGGTGATTTAATACGATCAATGGCTTCTACCTTGTCTGGATCTGGTTTAATACCATCTTGGGTTAACAGATGTCCCAAAAACTTCATTCTTGTTGCTTCTAATATGCATTTGTCCTTGTTCAGACGAAGTCCATTCTCGTAAATGCGCCGGAAAACTTTCTTAACCAACTCTCTCAGGTCTTCTTTCGTTTCGGCATATGCAATCACGTCATCAATGGCGACTTCGATGTTTGGAATGCCTTCAAGCACTTGATCCATCATTCTCTGGAATATTTCAGAAGCTGATATAGTCCCAAATGGCAATCTATTGAACATGTATCTACCCCATGGGGTGTTAATGACGAGATACCTGGAAGTTCTTTCAGAAACTCTTACTTGCCAATATCCCTGCTGCAGATTGAACTTGGCGAAGTATTTTGCATTGGTCAGCTTCGTTTTGACATTCTCAAACGCCTTCAATGGATAATGACGTCTCTTAACATGCTTATTGACATCCGTCAAGTCAATGCAGATGCACAGCTTCTTTCCACGATTGACTATCACCAATGGACTAACTGCTGGCGTTGGCTCGGACACTGGCGTGATCACATCCATTTCGATCATCTTTTCGAGCTGTGCCTTGACATCTTTTTCAAATGCTTGCGGTATTCTTCTCGGCGGATGTATCTGGAACTGTGCAGATTCATCAATGTTAATATCATCGACAAAGTCGTTGACACATCCTAATCCTTGGAATACTTTTTCCTGGATTTCTTCATCCGTCAATACTGACTCCACGGAGTTTACTCGCTGGATCATTTGTAACACTTGACATGTGTTCTTTCCGAAGATTGCGGGTACGTCTTCATCTACTACTTGGAACTTCCCCTTGGCTCTGGTGTTCTTAAATGTACACTTGATTACGGCCTCACCTTAAACAGGCATGTGATCTCCAGTGAACGATCGAAGCTGTCTATTAGGAGACTTCTTGACTGTCACTCCTAGCTTCTTGATGACTGATGCTGGCAGAACGTTGCATCTGGCCGCTGAATCTAATTTTATGTCTGTCGAGAGCTCATTATTCAAGGTTACCTTCTCAAACCAGTCATCATCAGTATCCTCGGCCCAGGTTACTCGATCGATGTAAAGCGTGTCCTGCAAAACGTCATCTTCGGATTCCTCCTCTTGATCCACAACATCTACGGTCTTCTTACCAGGGAACTTCTTCGGCTTGCCTTGCTGAGTGGACTTAAAACGGCATACTACAGCGAAGTGCCCTTCTTCTGACAAACATTGCATTTCTGATTAAAAGCTGGACACTTGCCGTACTCATGCTCTCGATTGCATCTGTGACATGGCTTCCCTCCACTTCCTTTAAACTTGGACAGCTGGGGTGGTCGCCTACCTGCCTTGATAACATCCACTTTGGCATCTCCTACAGACTTAAGAGATTTAACTTGCTTCTCCGCTGATTCAAAAGCTCGTGATAGTTTAATGGCTTTAGGGAGAGACAATCCTGCTTCCTCCAGCAACATTTGTCTGAGAAGCTCACTGCGGACACCGATCACAATCTTATCCCATAGCAATCCATCAGCTAGTGACTGGAGTGACTAGTGAGCCATTTTTGTGCGGGCTCCTGTGATAAAATCATCAATGGACTGGCCTTCCTCTTGAGACAGTTTAAAAAATTCATACCTTGCAAAAGATTCATTGACTGTAGGTGCAAACTTCTCCTTGAATTTGCCTTGGATGGTGGACAAATTCTCTTGCTCTGTTGTTGACAGTTGAAATGTCCGGAAAATTTTCCTGGCCTCAGGCCCAATGCAACTCATAAAGGTGGCTGCTTGAATCTAAGCAGGTTGCTCATCAATTTTTGAAGCTGTGGCATACCATGTGTAGCTGTCCAGCCAATCTTCCCAAACTGCTGCCATATTGTCCATTGTGACTTGGAGAGGCTTTGGTGGTCTCACTGCTGAAATTGGCTTAGAGGCACTATTCCCTGCATTGGTCATTGTATTTCAGATAGGCGGAGCACTCACAATCTTTGTAGGAACTGATTCTCACAATTTTTCATAGAGAAATTCGAAGTCTCCACTTCTGACACCATGTAACGAGCTGATTGTGATAATAACAATGCAGATGAGCCGCCATTAAGCATCTAAGTGCCAAGCATTTATTTGAAACCATAACCCTTGGCGCCCCCTACACTGGCGCGTAAACCCTGCCATCTAGTGGTGGTTACTAGCAACATGTTACAGTAACCAACTACAAATATCATCAACATACTGCATGAACCCATGGAGTCACTGGCGCCAACTCCTATGGGCCCAGGTCCCTTCGGCCCCCAATAATATTTTATTTGGGGCCGGGCCCCCCCAATCCTATCCAGAAAATTTCATAATTTTTCGTACTATGGACCACTGCATGGGCCATGAACTCTTGTTAAATGATAACATGGCAAGACATGTTCACCAAGGTGGCAAGTACTGTTGTTCTCCTGCTAATTACCTCCTTTGGGTTTTAACACCTAAAGGAGAAAGGTCAATTAAACCCCCCTTTGAAGCGCCGCCACCTGGAAACAGTGAGGAAAGGGCACTTGTCCTACTTAGTTGCTTTAATAGTGGGTAAAGGACAGAGAAGGCCTCCTCAGACCTCCTTAGTTTTATTTGGTTTTTGTCATTTTGTGTTTCCAACTGCAATCACATGCTTTAACATTTTGTGCTGAAACGACTTTTTCGTTTTTTTTAAACCATAATGCCCCTTCTCATAAATGCCGTCGTCGTCTTTTATTCCCATTTGTTTTTGGGGGAAAACACTTGCATATAAAATTAGTAATTCAATTTCCAATCATGACCTGGTGAACTATACTCCAGGAAACTTTTTGGACGAAAGCAGCATGTACAAATAGTCAAATACAGTT
>JAQFYZ010003810.1:0-12546 GCA_034695085.1 Cylindroiulus punctatus | reverse complement strand
AAGTTGCCAAATCCTCTCCCGCGTAGTCGGTTCATACGTTTCTCGTATGTGTTCGAGAACCTTGTGGCAATCCATCCTTGATGTCTGTCCTTCGAAAAGTGTCTGGCGAATACGGGGTTGGATCGAGAAGTATATAATTGAGTGCGCCTTCTCGCAGCGTTCGCGAAACTTCCGGATTTCCTTCTTGTCTGCGTCTTCTGCGGGCTCCTTGCGGTCAAGATCGACATAGCTCCGCAGGGATTGGTGCATAAGAGCCATGTCGAGGTCTCTACGCCAGGTGGCGTTGTTCACATCGTCGAAGAGGGCGATGGTGACGTGGCTACCGCCGCCCTCGGGCGACGAAACGGAGAACCTTTCGTTCTCCATTGTCTGAAACAAGGGTGCTAATTAATTGGGACAAAAGTAAATTTACTAATTAATTTCTGAAAAAGAAAAACAAAAAATAATTCCCTGAGTTCATGAGTTCTTAGACACCCTGTACTTCAGCTTGCTCCCTCAATGACGCTAGGTGCTGAAAATAAATAAAAATAACAATAAACGGATTCTCAAACAAAATTCAAATTTTCAGCACGGATTTCCTGCACTGGTTCCGGCACTTTATGTCCGACGCTTTTCAGCGTCGGCGATGACGTGTCCCTTTGTCGTGACGTCACTAGCCTTGGAGAAAAAAACAGCTGGCCGGCTACTGTGATGTTGTTTACGTAGGCGTCACTTGTCCGCTGATGCGGGGGCGTCACTGACGTCACTTACGGTTACGTTGTTTGTCTGACGGCGGCAGGCTCGCGGATTCAGCTATTGGCGAGCGGAGGCCGCCATTTGGATGGCTGGACGATCGTCCAGTTTGTTTTTAGGCCGGCGGGCGTGGGTCCACGTATTTTGGCCAGCGCAGATTGGCCCGCTAGCCTCGGCTAACGGCTCGTTAGCCGATGGCTGATGCGCCGAGTCGAGTCGGCCGAGTCGGGGGTAGCGGTCCGATTGGCCGCTTCTCTGCTGGCGGCTGACGCGGGGCTTCTACGGCCTGTATAGCCGTCTACAGTTGTATAGCCGATTTCGGGGGCTCGGCGCGGTTGTCCGGTTTGCGAGCGGGGCTCGCAGATTCGGGCCGCGTTCGTACGGGCGGCAGGCGGGCGTGGCCCGTGAGTTCGGCGGCAGGCGGTGAGGGCTCGCCTATTGGCTAGCTGCCCAACAGCCGGCTGGCGGGGTCCGCCTTATAAGCCGGACGGCTGGCTCGTTCGGGGCTGACGGGCAGGATTTTCGGCCGACTGGCCGCGTTGCTGCTGCAGTTTTAGCGTTAAGCGGGCGGGGCATACGAATTCATATTCTCCGGGCGGACGAGATTTGCGGGTTCAAGCCTTGTTCGGCCGGTTGGCAAGTTCAGGCCGCGATTTCGTGGCCACATGGCCGCGTTGTGGCGGCGGATTCAGGGCCAAACTTGCTGGCCATCGTGAGTGGGGACTAACCGGGGGGGAGGGGACCCAAAGGGCTGGCGGCGGCCCTTTATTGAGAATTCTCGCCCAACTCATGATTGTTCCAGATCCAAATATGTTGCGGAGAGTGCCGTGGTAGCAACCACGCTCTGCTACCATGTGTTGATTAAATGCTAGAGCCGTGGTTGCCAAAAACTTCAAAGATTTATTTCGATCCGGAACAGAACTTCATGAACCCAACCAGCTTGGTTGGGTGTCGGCCAGCAAGTGAGTTCAAAAAACAATATGGCCGACTTCCGGCATAACAACAATAACGGGTTTATGGGTCAGCTGACCCCTGGGTCAACTGACACTGCACCCAGCTGACACAGCTGGAGCAGCCAAGTACAGGGCGGGACATTTAAATTGGGGGGACTGAAATTTAAATTTTGTGTTTCGTCGTCCGAGCCCTTTGAATTTAGGATTTCGAATTTGGTTGGTTTCGATCCAACCACTAACAAACCCGAAAAACCCTTTCCCGAATTCTAACACATTTAAATTTCAATAATATTATAAAACTCCAGCTCTTTTAACCCACAATTACTTTCTTTTAAAATCAATGTAAAATGCGGAATTTCCACTGCAAATACATCTAATATACATTCCCACACGAATGACCCGACTAACAATTACAGCCACTCCTATTGAAGCAGAAATCGTCTAGATAGAAACTGTTTAAAATTCATGTAATACGAAATCAAAGGACATAATTATAAACTTCATTAAAATCCAATAAATCTGTAATTATCTCGTATTATCAAATCTTTCCGAGTGTCTTTCCGAGATGAGGAAACAGCGCTTCAAAGTCGAACAAAACACACTTATTCTTCCTCTGTAGCGGCATTATGCCACTGTTGAATTAGCTTAATCCAGAAATTGCTTTCATAAGGCACGGATCAAATAGGGTGGCCAGACCGCAAGTTGATAAGTCCCAACTAAGGCTTTCCAGAAAAGTTGAAAGTCAACCCTAGGCTATCACTATGGTCTAACAATTTAGCAGGTAGTCTGCATCTTTACATAGCGCTATCAAGCCTCTACAATTATTAACAAGGCTCCCCGGGTCCTTCCACAGACGCCTGAAAAATGCAAAATAAACTTCATATGCCCCCACACCACGTGACGACCCCAGGGAAATCCAACCATCGGCAAGGTTTAGTAACATTAACTAGTTGTTAGCTATGGGAGCTTTAGGGGTTTAATAAGTGGTTGGGGGGGCTTCCAAATTTGCACTTCTAAATTTGGACGACGGACTGACATAGACGTCCATCTCAGTCAACGTGTTTAAGAAGGTGTTTATTGTTTTGCCTTTTAACTCCCTCCCCCTTTTTGGCCGTAAACCACGTGCACACGGAACACGTGGTGTTTTAGTCAGCTGACGTTTGTTGTCGGCCCCGGCATCATCTTAAAACCTCACTTGCTATGCCAATCTCAACGTGTAAGGATGTGCGCCGGGGACCTACTGACGAAATTAAAGTTAAGTTTGCAATGGCCAATCACGGCTCCTCTTGTTGTCCATAATCACAACAAATGGGGGACGCTACCATAACATGGGTCCCCTAAACTAAGTAAATCCTGGGAAAATCTGAGACTAATTTGTGAGGGCTAAACCATACATCTCCCAAGCCATAAAAAAGCAAACACTTAAAAGGCCCATGTCCAATTGTCCCAGTAGTGGCGACAGTACATTGACCGAATCGGACCAGTGCATGTATTCTATTACAACCAAGGGTGTCAGTAACTTTGAGACACATTTTCCAATTAGGGTCTTATCCTTCAAGTGCCCAGCGTAGACTATACACTAATTAAGAATTTTATACTTTCGGTATTTACCCCCTTGCAATACAATCTCTTTCCTTATTTTAAATCCACTTAATCCAAAGAAAACCTTAAACAACATCTAAAGGTGCGATATTCCATCACACCCTCCTGATGGAGTATATAGTCTGAATCTACCCTCGAAACCTCCCTAGAAGAAAGAACTCCATCAAGCCACAGTGTTCCTTATCTCCGTTCCCACCGGCACCAAGGTCCGGGTCGTCCAGGAAGTCTCAAACAGAACTCCCCCAACCATCCGGAACCCTAGCGCGGGTCCACTACCAACACTCGGCTGTTAGATGGATATTATTCTTTCTGAATTCATATCATGTCGTTTCTCAAATTATTTGAAATGTTTTAGTTTACGCTAAAAAGAGATTGGATTGAAGGTAATGCAAACCCTGGTGTAAACCCCCGTCTAAATTTTCCAAGCAAATATCTTAAACTACATCTGAGAGATTTGATATTCCATCACCATATTCTGATGGAGTATGGGAAATATGTCAGGATACTAATGATGTTAAGCTTGGGCATACAGCTTTGCAATTGCACACTGCAATGGGTTCCACCCCCGGCAAAACCTATCTACTTGGTTCCTGAATTCATAAAACTATTTTTCATGTGCTCTAAACTGATATATTCTCTTACACAATACTTTTTAGATATCCACTTGCCACTTGCTATATATCGCATAGATTCTGTCTTGCACAGTCGCCAAGACCAGGACCATTAAATCAGAGATAAGTCTTCTCAGGACACCTCTATTCCAGGGTATTCTATCCTTAAATGCCCTATCCACTCCAATACTCAAATGACCTACCCTCAATATATCCTCCACAAAAGGCTGAAATCTGTGTACAATACCACAATCAGTTTAATAATGGGAATCCCCTGCATTTGCAAAATGATAAATAGGGCATACCGCAGTGGCCCTTCTCCCTATTTGGCACAAAAATCTTGGTGTTATAGCGCATTGCCTTCTCTGCATAACCCATGGTGCACACATTACTTTCCTTATGCATACTATTATTATTCACACCCTCAAGCCTATCTTTTCCCAATATTTAGTTATAAATTCCTCTCCTTGATTTCCGAACCTAAAACAAAATTGACATTTACAAATGTGTCTTTATAAAATAGGATAACCTTCTTTTTCTTTTTTCGCTCGTTTGTTTCCAACCACGCACTATAGGTCAACTTTATTTTATTCCTTTCATTAATTGTAAGTGTCCTTTCATTGATCCATTTTGCTAAGTCTTCGAACGAGACAATGTTCCTAACTGCCAAGAACCTGGCCAGATCCGATGACATAAGTATATATTCACTAATATTTACATACTGAATGATATTACGAGAGTAAATGTTTAGTCTAAAACTCTTAAATCTTTAGAGGACATTTCGTGCAAACCTTATTGCCCTCGGTAATTTTTGTTCACATTCCCTCTTCTGCACTCCAAAATAGGGGTTTACCCACTCCTGCCCAAGGTTTTTGCAGACTATTCTAAAAGTACCATGAAAGTATACATCGCCTTGACCTGCTACCTTGGATGTTAAAGCCTCAGTGGTCTGCTGGGCTTTTTTCCACAGGCCCAGATCCTCCACTCCTAGTCGTCCCTTGCTTCTTGGTTTATGAAAAAATGACTTACATGGGTATCTCTTTTTATTTGCAATCCATGCTCTTTTTCTTTACATATACCGAACCAGCCATTTCTCGGGAGGGTCTAATTATTCTAGAACAAACTTTGTTTTAGCAAGTACTACACCATTTATCCACCTTGCTCTCTCAAAAATAGTTAGGTGGTCTTTTGTCCATGCCCACTTATTCATAAAGTCGTCGAAAACTTGTACAAGTGATGACCAGTTTTTCAACTCCCACTCCCTATTTCCAAGGAAAAGACCCAGAATCTTGCCTTCTTTTAAACACTCAATACCTCTAACTTCACATTCATTGAATATAGCATTTGAAAGAGGGTAGACCATTGATTTTTGCTTATTAATTTAAGATCTACTTACTTTTGAGAAGTCATTGTATATTTCTATGAACTGATCAATACCATCGACTCCGTTAAGGAACAGATTTATATCGTCTGCATAGACAAGATCTAAAACCTGAACACTTTGTATATAAACAATCTGAAATCTCTTTATGTCCTAATTTACCTTCCTCAATTAGGGTTCAAGTGCCAGAATGTATAAAAGGGGAGACAAGCTGTCACCTTCTCGAATTCCTCTTCTAACTTCAATAGATTCAGTTATTCCCCGACCTGTATTGATTCTACATTCCCCTTTCATAATAAGGGCTTCAAGCCACCGGATAAACGCCCTTAAGGAAAATTCATTCTATCCATAAGACGTATGAGGTAGGAATAAGAGACCATGTCGAAAGCTTTGCGTTGATCGATCGAATATACCAACCCGAGATATACCGTCGCCGGTCGAGAGCTTCCGCGCTGCTTGCTTGCCTGTCGCACCCCAGGTGGTCGATGGGCAAACGTGCGTTTTTCTTAGATTACGCTGCCTCTTTTCCCGCTGCGGTTCTGCGAACCAGCTTGCTCGCGGTCGAGTTCTTTTTGCGCCTGGCCCGGTAGTGAGTCTGTCCGCGTTCGTATCTCCGTCGTCCCACCTTCATGGATTCAGGGTTTTGCAGTGCGGCTTTCTCCGTCCGGCCTGGCGTCAGGGTTTTTAGCCGTCGCAGGCGTCATGTCAGCTGTCGAAGCTGTGGTCTGTGCGAAGCAGTCACGTGCGAGCCTCTGCGCTCGTCGCGTTGAGAAGCCTGCCTTCGGTCCGTGCCTTCGGGCGCTGTGGCCGTCGCGATTTGCGACTTTTTCCTCGGACGCTTTGCTGAAGGTCCTTTAGTCTCCGACGCACACGCTTTTACCTCGACCTCGGATCAGTCGTGAACACCCGCTGAATTTGAGCATATTAGTAAGCGGAAGAAAAAAACTAACAAGGATTTTCTGAGTAACTGCGAATGAAAAGAGATTAGCCCAGCACCGAAGCGCCCGCCGTAATAGCAAGTTGCAATGTGGTGTAAGGAAAGGTCCGTTCTGGCGAGGAGGTCGGCGTGCTAGTCCACCTGACCGGGGCCATGGCCCGTGGAGGGTGCAAGGCCTGTTTAGCCCAGCTATACTTTCTCGCGTTTCGGATCTCATCCCAGGAGTCGGGTTGCTTGAAAGTGCAGCCCTAAGCGGATCGTAACCTCCATCTAAGGTTAAATACTTGCCAAGAGACCGATGGCAAACAAGTACCGTGAGGGAAAGTTGCAAAGAACTTTGAAGAGATAGTTCAATAGTGTGTGAAACCGTCCAGAGGAAAATGGGTGGGGCCTCGAAGGTCGATAGGTTGGGTAGACATTCAATCCGTCGCCTCGGTGCCCGGCTCGGTTCTGTGGGTATTCCAGCTCCAGCTGGTAGCCGCTGCCTTGCCTGGGAGTGCCCCGTGCGACAGGAGCAATTCACGATTTAAACCCCCTTCTTAATAGGACACCGCAACCGGTCGGAAGTTGAACGCGGGAGATTAGTAACTAGGCCAAATTAGTAGCTGCACGGGTGATGGTGGCTGGCCCTCCAGCATCACACTGCAGCGTCCGCTTGTCTGGCGGGGCCACATGGTGAATTCTCTCACTCTGACCGAGGCTAAGTGAGTGCGCGTTAGTCTCGTACATGAATCTCCTCAAGAACCTAGCTGGATATGCCCTTGTAGACAGTACTCTAAATAATGTTTGGAGTTTAGTTGTCGAACGTGCACTGTAAAATGCAGCCTTGATAGGCACAGGGCTGCACATGCAGTTTATTGACTCTTCCTTGAGCCCTCCGTAGGAAACAGGTCAACCAATTAAATCAAACAACAGTGATTTAGCTCGAGTAGTGTTACAGCTGTACAGGGTGCCTTACTATCGACGTTTTAAAGCACGTTCTACTCCAGCCGTGAGTAAATTTTTTTCGAAAAGGGGGCGGTGAGTAAATTTTTTTTCCAAAAAAAGGGCAGTGAGCAATTTTTTTTTCCGAAAAGTGGGCGGTGAGTAATTTTTTTTCTTAAAAGGGGGCGGTAGGCCAAAATAGGTTGGGAAACACTGCTTTAGACGATGGTGTCTTCACCAGAAAGCAAGTTAACCTTCAGGAAGACAAAGGTGTTGGCCTGACTAGAGATGAAACTTTAGAGTACGACTTTGACTCTGGAGAAGTAAAGAAAGAAGATCCAATAGATGCTCAACTATGTGCCCATGTGGAAAATTCCTGCAGAATCCTGCAGAAAACATGTGCTCTAAAGAATTCTGCAGAAAATAATGGTTTTTCTGCAGAACAGGTTCTGCAACACAACTTGTGCAGACCTTTCTGTGCATAAAATTCTGCCTAATGTTAAGCTTAAAAACTATATTGGTTGGTTATGGATTTAAGCTACACATAGGCTATACATCATAATGATGTCATTGAGCACCTGTTTAATTAAAAGTTTTAATGGTGCAATACGATATTTTTTTTGTGCAAAGTCAGTTCTGCAGATTTTGGTGTGCAGGATGGGTTGTGCAGACCATGTTGTGAAAAATATATTTGGTTCAGTGTTTTTGCTTGCACATATATTTGGTGGTTAATTGGATAAGAGCAATCTGATATTTGTTTGTGTGCAAAGTCGGTTCTGCAGATATACATGTAGTTCTGCACAACAGGGTCAGCAGGCATATAGTCCTACAGAATGTATTCTACAGCATGAGGTCTGCACAAAGAAGCCTGCACAGATGGTCCTGCAGAAAAAGTCACCAAATCTGTGCAGAACCATACCTGCAGCATGCATTCTGCAGAGATATGTATACACAATGCCATATGCACAATGGGTCCTGCACAGATGGTTCTGCATAAAAAGGCACCAAAGCTGTGCAGAACCATACCTGCAGCATGCATTCTGCAGAAATATGTATGCAGAATGCCTAATGCACAATGGGTCCTGCACAGATGGTTCTACACATTCGCACCTGCAGAAAAAGGTCCCAAATCTATGCAAAATTTGCACACTTTTCTGCAGCACACTTGCCCAATAAATTCTGCAGACTGTGCTAATTTTCACATGGGTGGTATGACCAATAAAAACAAAAGAGAGATAATCAGGGTGGCCCCTCTATAGAAACTGAGGTAGAGATCTTAGAAGGGGTCCAGAAGCCAATGGATGTGTTTCAGGCCTTGACCTCCCTCTTTGCATGTAATTGCAAAGAGAATACATGTGCATCAAAGCTAGGAAAATATTTATGCATATGCAGACAATAAAGTTAAACAGTTCATGAGATCCAGCCACTAGCAGACTATTGTGACAATTGTGTCCGGAAGATCCAACAGCTAGCAGATCAAAATCCTTGCAGGGGATCAAGAGTTGCATGGTGCTGATTCCAATGCCATGGGACCAGTCAGGGCTGCTAATAGATAAATAATTATCCTGAAATGCCAGGCTTAATATTAATTTCACAAACTGCTAATTTTAATTTTTGCGGACATTAGTCATTTTATTGCAATACGTTACTTGCTGTCATCATTATAACGAGAAAGAATTCATGTGAATGTTAACAATTATTTTTTTAAAGACCCAGCACATCATTGAGAAAAATATAATAAAAAAATAAATAAACATCTGTCAGGGGGGATGGATGGGTTAGCCTTGATTATATAGAAATGCTGTGTCAAATTGTATATCAAGTTTATAATGGGTAATATTTCCTATTATATATCATAGAACTAAAGGCATTAGGAATGTAAAAAAAAATAAAAAAGGAAAGAAAAAAATATATATATATATCCAACAGTGATACAGCTGATATCACCATTTCGATATCCGTATTATTTTGTACTGCCACATGTATAGTAGTACCACTGGACATAATCAACTATATTTCACAAGATGAGCAATTTATGGATTGTATTTCAAAACACATTATAAAATGTTCAACGAATACATTTTGCGATGCATTTCATAGTTCATTAGGAAACACATTTATGACTCAATCTATATATATATTTTTAAATGTATTTAAAACAATGCATTTTCTGTAGCATATTTCCAAATGCATTCCTTTTCCATATGGAAAAGTGAAGCGTTAAAGCGCTTTCACGGTGGACGAGACATCGGGCTTTGAAGGGTTGTTTTTCATGCACATAACGAAGGTTCTTGTTCCGAGAAAAAAAATTGTGTTCCTGTAAGGTTCACATGTTACACGCGTATACGCAACACTGTTACGGTGGTGCAAACATTGTTAACGTGGGTACAAACATCTGAACACTAGACAAACATTGATACGCCCCACAGACACTGTTACGGTGGTACAAACATTGCTACACCTCACACAAACATTGTTTCGGCACGCAAACACTAACAGTGGTACGAACAGCGTAACGCCACGCAAACATTGTCACCGTGGGTATAAACAGCGTTACACTCCAGACAAACATTGTTATCGTGGGTACAAACACCGTTAAACGGCACACAAACATGTTTGTGCAAAACAAACATTGTTACCGTGGGTACAAACATTGTTGCAATCCTACAAACAGCGTTACATGTCAAGCACCTGTATGCAGACATTGTTACGTTGCACAAACATTGTTTAATTGTGGAACATTTCTAAGGTATCAGAAACATTGTTACACGCGTTACAAACACTTGTTACACTGTGCAGACATTGTTACATATCTTACATCTCTACGGCAGCACTGTCAGCCTCAGCAGTTTCCCGGAGACACTGGCTTGCCGTGGCTGCCGTACTCAGTCGCCCATGGACTGCATGGAAATTGGGCAGCGGCCGGGCTTCTGTGCCCGGTCGGGAGGACGGACGGCTGACCCGATGAAGCACGGCAATTGATGGAAAAAGCGGATTGAATTCCCCGACGATGCAGAGCGGTGCCGGGCTCTGCTAGGGGCGATCCAGGCAGCGAGGATTTCAGCTGAAACTGCCGGACCAGAGAAGCAGCGAGTTAGCCGCAAGCTGTGGAGGGATTAGCTCAGTCAGAAAGTGCGGTTGTGACTAGTTGCAACGAGATACCTGTCGTTTCTATGTAAAGTTGAGGCCCCCAGAGCCGAGCTTTGCGCCTCCTGTATGTGTTTCGGGACAAAACAACAACCAGGGATGCCGTCACAGAAGCACCAATGAACTTTACATCGGTTGTAAATACGACTTCCCAAGTGTGCATCAGTTTTGTGCTTGTGCTGTGTTGTTGTGATAGTGTATTCTATGTTGTTTCCCCTTTTGGAAGTGTTGGGTCCATTTTGCCATGTGTTTTGGCCATAGGGTTGGGGTGGGGGGTGGCACATGCGGGTGCCATTTGGGCACCCACCAAGATATTGATGTAATTCCAAGTTTGTCGTTAGCTGCTAGGCCAGTCATAATCATTCCAGAAAGAAATTTACGGTGCCACTCTCGGAAGTGTACTTACACCGTTTTGAAAGGTGAAATGAAACATTGCTGCCATTGTTGGTACCCGTGTGGAACATCGTCGTTTCAACTTGTAGTTTTGTGGGGGCAGTATTAAGTTTTCCCCACAGTTGAAATCACGTAAATCAAACCGTTGGTTCGTTTTTGGCAGGCCCACTTCCGGTTACAGGTTCTAACAAACCCCATTTTCGACCCAACCGGAAGTCCCACACCAAGAGGACCAAGTCCATCATGTCGGCCATGAGGATGCGCACACAGTGATGTAACTAACATCACTGTGGACGCATTTTTAGCAAGTTATGAATTTTTGAATATCTGCCCCTGGGATCCGTAGCCCAAAGGCGCCTGAGCGTCCTGTAGGGCCGTGATTGGACCCAGGACCCTGGTCCTAGTGTATTAGATATATTTGTAATGTCATAACATGTGTATGGGCCAGGTGTTACATGTATTTTGATGTTTGGTTACAACATTGGGTTTTCAAATACAGACAGTCAGGGAATTTATGGAGCATCCCTGTTCTAACTTTGCTTAAAAGGTGAAGTGGGTCAAGTTCAAGCACTTTTCCCCTTCACCACCTTTAGGGCATGGCTGCATGCATTGTGACGTCAGGTCGCACCTGGCATGGGAAGTCTGAAGGAGGGACTGGGCAATGGAGGTCTGCCATTGTCATTTGCCAGCATGTTCTGGAAGGAATTTCAGACGTCCACTGACGTCAGTGATTTTAGATAGGAAGTTGTATTCTTGGGCGGACACGGAAGTCCACCATTTTGAAGTGTGTTTCCTGTACTTCTCTTCAGCATCTCGTCCAGATAGGTTGTGTTCAACCTTGTCTCCGTTTTTGGGATGTTGGGATTTTGCCTAGGTCTGGCAAAATCAGTTTTGTGGTGAATAGCAAAACGAAATGTTGTGCAGCAGAAGTGTGGCGAAGTTTTTGTATTTTAATTTGAAGTGAAATTTAAATGGATGCGCCACCAAAATCGAGATTTAACTGGATTGAGGGACATTTTTGCATGGTGGCAAAAATGCCCACACCATTTCAGTTTTAACTGCACCTGGAAGGAGAACAACTTGGAAACCCTGGAAATCCTGAAGAAGTGAGGTAAGTAAAAATTCCATTACATATCAGGACAGAATTTTAGATTCCTCAAAGTGTGCATGTTTGCTTTTACTTATTATTGTATGATGTTCCATGCTAGTTTTAAGTTAAGGCGCCACTCCGCAGGGTGGCCCTATTACTGTACTGGTCGCCTTGCAGATCTCTCATCTGCAGGGAGTTAGAGGCCAGAGGGTGTCTAATTACTGTTGCAAAGTTTGTTCTGAGAGTGTGTTCCTCAAAGGAACAAACAAGCAACAGGTTTCAGGTTTTACAAGTTTCCCCAAAGTGTTATTAAAGTCTGAAAATAGCTCAGAAAAGTTTTTGTTCTGGTACTTGCTCCAGTACCACAGTAAACGTGCTGGTTAGGCAGTGTTCTACCACTTGGAAAACGTTAAACAACAACAATACCGTCATTAGCAGGACCTTCTAGTTCTCAGACCGGCGTACATTCTGATTGTGGGGTTTTTCTCTGTCGGGGAATCCTCGCGACTTCCGTAGAAATCCTGCCATAGCGTATACACCAATAAGTGTATCCACTTCCTGTAGTACGTGAACCATGCCGTTTGGGGGCGCAACGATCTAACGTTGCTGGGCCAAGGCTAGAGGTGGCTACTGTTGTTATGTGTAAAGTTGGAAGGCCCCAACACAGAACTCTATGCCCCAGGCGTGATTGCATGGAGTTGTGTCAACATGGATTACCAAGTGCTGCAAGACATGAACAATATATATTTTGCATGCCAGTGTATTCCTAAATGTGT
>JAQFYZ010003809.1:0-12548 GCA_034695085.1 Cylindroiulus punctatus | reverse complement strand
CAAGTCGAATCGAATCGAATATTCGCTTCGATTCGCGAATGTCGAATATTGCGAATATTCGCGGCATCTCTAGTTATAAGGTGTGCAACCTTGCATTGCAAGACTGCATGATGGCAAAGCTCACTGACTAGAGCATATTACAACATGATGATTGAAAATGGAGAGAGAAATATGGATCACATATTATTGTGCAATTTGCTGAAAGAAATATTTCATGGTCACAGTTCTCTCTGACTCCAAAGATTCTGGAAGACGAACACATGCTGACGAATAGAGCTCTATTCTACTTTAGACTAATCATATCGTAGCATTATAAAAAATTAAATAATTAGGACGGAGCTACAGCTAGTGTTGTCAGATATTGTATGAATTTAATGAGGATTTTCTGGCGGCGCTTTTGCCAATAGGCATCTTTTCCTGCACTTTCTTCTTCCTTGATGACGCTGATCATACTTAAGAAAATTAAGAGATTGGCGTGTGGGTAGGGTCGGAAAATTAGTAGAGCCAATTTCAGACCAAAATTAAGCCAAAACATTACTAGTGGAGAGAAAGCATTAGAAACTAACTTTTGTCTCAACAATTTTTTTTTGTAAAATGCCTACATGTAGTTTTCAAAATAATTGCTGTGTCACATACGATAAACGCTTCACCATGTATATGGACTGCAGGACTTTGGCATTTTTAAAAAAATCATAAAATTCAGTATAATACATACAGTCAGTCAGGGTAACTTTAGGCCCATTCGGCCGGGTCACTTTAGGCAACTTATTTAGAGCGATATCACTAGCCATGTTAAACCCAAACTATAACTAATTTCCCCAGCAGTGTCATCAAAGGGAACTCGATGGGGAAGTCGAAATAGTCTCGGGATAACTGGCAAGTTTTCATCTCTACAGCTGTGGCCTAAAGTTATTCTGAATGGTCAAAGTAACCCTGATTGACTGTATCGTAGCGGACATTGGTAAAAATCGTCAGTTTTGGGCATTGGACCTTTTCCTTCCCCTTTCCTGCAAGTACTGAACTTCTTTTATATCCCACAAAAATGCGTACAGCATATGGCTGGTTTAGAAGACGGTCCTATACTCCCCCACAAGCATCCTGGCAGTTCTGGCACAAATTCGTACGCATGAAGATTTAAATTTCAAACTTTCATCAGAATGAAAATGCTCCATTGATCTAAATATGGTAATAAACATAGATTATGCTCACATTTGTTTTGTTCTTCCTACTGTCGTGATCTTGTCGACTGATTTGCTCATCTTACAAATGTTGTAAGTGGCCATAAGGAAAAAAACGATGCTTATTCCGTTCGTTACTAAAAGTGGGCCAATGAAGAAAGTATATGAAGCTGCTGTGTCATGATGGACGAAAGCATCAGTCAGATGGGGATAAATTGACAGTGTATGCTGTATTGCTGGGCAGTTGTCAATGACGAACAAACAACACAATGAAAATAAAGGTATACCATGTGCATAAAGGCAGTAGCAAAAGAAACGACGATTTGATGTAGGCAATCTATCATGTACATTATGAAACTCACTGATGCGCCTGAAGCTCCTGTAAATATGGAATGCTATGACATTGGACCAGAGACAAGCTGATAGACGAGAAATATACACCACTATGCCAAATGCCATGGTGGTCGAATTGCTGAATTCGTTAATCCTCTTTGGATATTTATATCGGAATGCGTTGCTGAACAAGTAAAAAACCGCCAAACATCCAATGTGGCTTACAAAGCTTTTTCTGAAACAAGTTACTGAGGGGGCTAACAGTTCCACAATTATGGTTAAAAGCAAGCAAACAGTTGATACCTGAAATAGCACGTTGTAGATGGGAGCCAACCACTTGTTGATGTACAAGAAATACTCAGAAGGGCATATAACTGTGTCGCCCAAGTCATTGTAGTAATAATAATCTCCCAAACCCAGATGCAAATCATTCCAACTATAATGCAAATGCAAGTGATTGTCGATGTCGGTGTGTGTAAAAAATGCCACAAACTTTTCTGCTGGTCTGCAGTTCAAAAAACGAATGCTCAGAGGATAGCACAGGGTGGTTTCGTTGTCCTTTCCTACTTCATAAGTTGCATCTTCGATAATGGTGTTGCACACTTTCAAAAAGAAGTCCGTTTGCAGAATTTCGTATTGTTCCGGGTTTAACTTGACCCGGTTGCATCTCGGAGTTGTTCGCAGTGCAAATATTGATTCATTGCAGGTATATGCATTACCATCTTCGTCTATGTAATAATCACCCAAATTGGCTACGATGTTGTTACCAGTTGTCAAAGTGTAATTGCTGACATTATAACTGCTCTGGTCAAATGTTGATAGGTTGCAATGTTTCAGTTGAGGTGATGGTGTAACACAGTAGTTGATGGTTTCGTTGTTCGATGAGACTGAATAATTTGTAATGGCACTCGTATCATATCCGATGGTAATGTGGAGCTCTCCTTTTGAAGAATATTCAAAGTAGGAATGCTCGATGCTTACGTTGATGCAGTGAGGAATGATCTTGTTGGCTGACAGCACTTTGACCTCCCCAGTTGTGCTTTTGTTGGATGTGTCTGTTCGATGTTCTTCTATAATGCTTTCAGTGGTATGAGGCATCATGGTGGATATGTGCAAAAGTAGCACGGTGATCCACAAAAGCATTCCTAACGATAAATTCATTGACTTGTCACTGAATGGCAAGCATGTACCTTGTATGGTTGCAGCGTCAATGAAGTGTTTTCTGTGAGATATCCTTTGTTGTGTTATCAAGATTCACTCTGCACTGTCATTTTAATTTGCATCATTGTCTTTTCAACGAAGGAAGTTATTGGGACACAGTTTAGAGAAATGCATTCGGGGAAATTAGATTCATGCTGTTATTGGCTGGAACCCATTATCTAATTATATGGGTATGCATCATACCACAGCGTCCCTTTGCGGATATACATGTACTCTTTTCATAGAGAGTTATTTCTAATGTGTACGAATTTTTCATTGTCATTTGTTCGCCATTTGTTTTGGATATGAAGGATCCGTTTATTATGCAAATTGCTGAAATGTACAGAAAAATTAAAACAAATGTTGGAGTGGACCTAGTGTTATTTTACTCAAAATATTTTATACGAGCAATCAGAAATACAAACATTGCTAACGAAATTATTTCCTTTTTTATATTCACTAATATTATTTTATTCATAATTCACTAATGATTCATAAATCTATAATTAATTTTTTGGCATTAATCACAGTTCGTATTGATGTGTTATAAACGCAAATAATAAGGAAATTGAGTTTTTGTATGTCGGAGATCACTTTTGCAAGTGATCACACAATTTACAAAAAACTTGATTTATCTCATTCAGAAGTATCCACAATTATTTGTTGGATCAGCACATACATTGTATAGCAAACTATTTGCTTTGATATTCCCTATCCGCATGCTTAACGTGTAAAATGCCAATTGGTAAATAATTATTCCTAAGTCATTGAATTTAAAACTGAGATGATCATATCGAGGCTGATTGTTTGCAAGTAAATGTATTTTGATGTGTTTTACTATTTATGGTTATATAATATTTACAATTTATTTAATAATAGCGGGACCCGAGGTTCATATTAAAACTTGTATGGGTCAAGGAGTCAATATTTGTTCATATAATACATTACCGGCTAATAATGAACAAAGAATGATTTATTACAGTACAAAATCTGTGTACAATACAGTATGTACAAAAAATAGAAAATTATAACTGAGTTAAAAGTGTATGCAATGAGTACATAAAACAAGATAACAATTTCACAATGTTCATTATTATAATTCTTTCAATTATGATAATTCAATTTGATAATTCAAGATTATTCAAATTATTACAATATAATATTTTATTATTTTCATACAAGAACATTAGGATTGAAAGTTTGTTGCTAAGGACAAGTTAGTAAAGTTCAGCAGAACCACATTCACATAGGAGATGTAATGTCAACCTTCTTTTGAGCTCTCGATTTTTGTTAATTTTTAAAATTTCATCAGGTATTTTATTAAATAATGTATATATTTCAAACTGCCCAATCTGTTATTTCATTCACATAGGAGATGCAATGTCAACCTTCTTTTGAGCTCTCCAATTTTGTTAATTTGTAAAATTTCATCAGATATTATATTAAATAATATAGGTACATGTATTTCAAACTGCCCAACTTTTTTTCCCATATTCATTATTAGAAAATTGAATGCTATATCTGTAAGTTGTAATTATGATTGATAGGATAAGTGCCGTGTTTTATTTGAGAGTATAATGAAAACGAAGTAAGCTTAGTTGATTGCTTTGCTGTTCGGCGACACTGATTAATTTCTGATGGGCAGTTCGATACCTCTCAAAGGCATTTCATTGAATTTATACCTTCTGATTTCTGGCCATTGATGACATCTAAATGTTTACTTGGTATTTTAAATTGACGTCTATACAATAGCAGATGGCGAAGCTTCATTTGGGTTGACTCATTCTCGATTTACAGTATGAAATTATATTGTTTAATTTAATCCGGTTGCAGAAGGTGATGCAAAATATAGCAATTCCTTGACTGCTGGAGACTGACTGCATCGGTCAAGTACCAATTTGGAAAACGGTCATGTGTTGCTAATGCCCATACTATATAACCAGTAATGTAAGCAACAGTCCCATGGTGACGTTAAGTTTTATAATCACTTCGGGTCTGTAAGTAAAGAATAACAAGTCAACTATCAATTCTTGCTTCCAAATTAATTAGCTTGGGCAATCTCATTTTGAATATTTGGGAAATTATCCTAAAGGTTGTCAAAATTGCTGAGTGTCCTGGGGAGCTGCTAAAACGATTTTCAATTGCAAGTTTAATGTACATATATACTTTTTGTGTAGAAAATAATGGGGTACTGATTGATAATAGGGAAATTTCACATTTTTATGACTTAATAAATATGAGCAGAGTTCTGCCAAACCTGGAAATGTCAGGGAAGTTGGTAATGCCTGGAAAAGTCAGGGACATTGATTTTTTTTTTTTTAAAAAGTAAGGGAAATTTAACCAATCTCTTGACAAAGAAGTCAAGAAATGACACACTTCGTCAGCTCAGTATAAATTGGATGCCACCAAATCCTAGTGGCTTTATTTAAGGAATTCCCCATTTTCACTATTGACAACACCCAGATCTCAGCACTACCTTCTCAGACAAGAATTTTCGACATTTTCTTTCTGCTGATTGTAATAATAATAACCTGTTAAAAAAAATAGATGATTGTTATGCAATTCTATAGAAGAGATCAATAACGTAATTGTAAATTTGAAAAAACAAATCTAAATTTGAAGTTTTGTTATAGAAATGTGTACTCTTTTGCTGGTTCCTTATTACAATTTGTGTTCATCTCATGTTTATGAACAATAAATATAGCGTTTTTTACATTGGCATAATTATGTCATATTTTCGCATGTTTAATAGTCAAAAAGATTTTAAACCTGGAAAAGTCAGGGAATTTTTCTTTGATGTTTTGTTTTGGTCATGGGTCGTGACTGGCCATGCACACATTGAGCCTCAATGAATGAATGTGAAAGAAAATATTGGTCTTGTGTCTAATGATACTTACAATTGTTTTATTCTTCCAACTTTGGCAATCTGGTCTACTGATTTGCTCATTTTGTAAATGTTATAAATTGTCAGTAGGTAAAAAGCCGTGTTTACTCCGTTCACAAACAACAGTGGGCCAGCGAAGAAAATGTACAAAGAGGCAATTCATGAAAGTAGTCAATGTATTAGAAATGTGGGTGAATAGCCAACGTATCCTGCAGTGCTGGGGCGTTATCAAGAATGGATAGACAAGAAAATAAAAATATGGGTATCCCATACGCGTACAGGCAGTAGCACAAGAAACGACGATTTGATATAGTAAACCTGTCTTGCACATCACACATCTCATTAATCTTCCTGAAGCTTCTGCATATTTGGAATCCTTTAACATTCGTCCAGAAAATTGCTGACATTCCAGAGAGATAATAGCCCACAACAAATATTGTGGTGATCGCATTTTTCAATTTGAGTTCGTTTGGGTAGTTATACCGGAACTTGCTGCCTATCAAGTAATACATCGTTAAGCATGTAATGAAGCTCACGAAACTTTTCCTGTAGCAATTCAATGTACAGTGTAGGTGCGAATACTTCCACTAGTATGGTCCAATTTAGGCTGGCGCTGGATAGGTGAAATAATACGCTGTAAATGCGAGTCAGCCATTTATCAATAGACAGGAAATACTCAGAAGGACATACTATCGCATCACCAAAGTCGTTACAATGGTAGTAATCTCCTAAACTCACATGCAAATCATTAAAGTAGACATGCAATGTCAAATTGGAGTCAGTACTAGTATGCAGAAGGAGGGCGATAAATAGGTCGTGTGGCCTGTTGTATCGGTCGACAGAATAAGTTGCATCTTCAATCATTGTATTGCACCCCTTCAAATAGAAGCCATTTTGCATAACTTCATATTGTCCTGGGTTTAACTTGACATGATTGCATCGTGGGGTTGTTCGCAGTGAAAATATTGATGCATTGGAGGTATATGCATTACCATCTTCGTCTATGTAATAATCACCCAAATTGGCCACGATGTTGTTACCAGTTGTCAAAGTGTAATTGCTGAGATTATAACTGTTCTGGTCAAACGTTGATAGGTTGCAATGTTTCAGTTGAGGTGATGGTGTAACGCAGTAGTTGATGGTTTCGTTGTTCGATGAGACTGAATAATTTGTTATGGCACTCGTATCATATCCGATGGTAATGTGGAGCTCTCCCTTTGAAGAGTATTCGAAGTAGGAATGTTCGATGCTTACGTTGATGCAGTGAGGAATGTTATTGTCTGATGGTATGACTTTTACTTCCCCATATGAGACACTCGATTTCATCTCAGTGTTGATTTTGTTGAACATATCAGAACTGTTATCTTTTATAATACTTGTGGTGGTCACAACCATTTCATATGCGAAATTAAAAAGTAATAAGGTATTCCCTGGTATCCTGTCGTATGGTTGTTATATCCCTGAAAATTACTGTGATATTGTGGCAGTTGATGGAATGGCAACCATTGCGATATGCTGTTAATTTTTCATATGACACCGTCATTTTAATAAGCTTAATTTTTTACCAATGCATTTCTTGATAAACAGTTTGGCTCGAACCCAAAGTGTTTTCACTGAAATGTAGCACATTTCGTTGTCATTGTAGCAATTCTAATGCTTCTAAATCTCTTTGCAGTATTGTTTTCAAAAGTAATTCTGATAACAATTGCATTTACTGCAGTAGTTGCACTATTCCCTTTGTAAGTTGTTTTCAAGAGCATGCGTACGCCTAAAATACAATGTACATTTTGATAGTTTTGCATGTTTTCTTTCTTGAAACTTTCACACATGCACAAAAATGCATCGGTGATCCAGATTTGGTTTTTAACAACATCTTCCTATAATTTCCTTTATTATAATTTCGCAAAAATATTCAAGAAAATGTGTCAAAATGTCATTGTTAGGTGCAGTTTTTCAAACAAAATATTGCGCATCAATTATGATATTCTGTTTGCAAAAATTCTATGCTAACGGCTTTATAAATAAAACATATTTTGGTAAATACATACACAAAAATAAATGACTTTCTGCTAAGTAAAGTACTGCGATTTAGTAATTATGAATAGTATATGCAATGCAGGTTTAAAGTTTTCAGAAAAATGTAGAAAACTTGGGAGCCAATTTTGGAGTTCATTATCATGAAAATGGTTTATGTGAGGTGATCAAAAATACGAAGACTTAGTAAAATTACTTTGTGGCTAATTTCTTTATAGTATTTATTGGTTGTGGTTTGCAGTGAATGATCTTAATTTGCTATGGTACATGTACGGAGTGATCATAGTCTCACCCTCATAAGTGTTCATTTATTCTAAAAGTTTTTGATTTCCGAATGAAAGAATGAAAATGTGTAATGGTGCTACTGTCTTTCAATTATGTAAATTTATATTTTAAAACTGCAAATAGCATGCAGGCTAATTTTATCGACATTCTTTGCTCTATCTAGATTCTAAAAGACATCACCAACAGATACAAGTTACTTCGAGGGTACAAAATACACTATGTTCCTGGATGGGACTGTCACGGCTTACCCATTGAACTGAAGGCATCAGCAACAGAACATAATCATGGAACCTCCTCAATGTCAACCGAAGATATCTTGCAAGTGCGTAGAACAGGTAATATATGGTGTGGGCTTGATGTTTATTTTGAAGAATTTGACTTAGTTTAATTTGTTTTTAAACAGCGAGGACTTTTGCGGAGAAAGCTTCCAACGAGCAAATGGCAGCGTTCCGGCACTGGGGGGTGATGGCCAACTGGAAGAACTGTTATTACACATACAACGCAGATTACATAGAACAGCAGTTTTTGCTGTTTCATCAGCTGTATGAAAAGGTAGAACATTTTTCTGTATGTTTGTTGGTTCATGTCCTTCGATTAGTTAACTGTTCTGAATTTCTTAGGGTCTCATATACCGAGAATTCAAGCCGGTCTTCTGGTCGTACGCAACGAGGTAACAATTGCTGCATTACGGTTGCAACACATTTCAGATGGACTCATATGTAATACAAACTTATGTCTTTTAGAACGGCTCTAGCTGAGGCTGAGCTAGAATACCACGATCATACAAGGTAGGATGCAGTGAAAAATGATTGTTGCTTATTTGTTTGATAATTTTTTGTTTTGATACTAATTGTTCTTATGTGTAGCACTGCACTGTATTTCCAGTGTAAAGTGAAGAACATTGCAGCGGTGGACTTCAACAAACCTACATATGCGTTAATATGGACAACTACCCCTTGGACAATCCCATGCAACCAGGCCATTTGTTATGCAGCAGATAAGAGGTCGGTAATTTTTTTATTTGTTTTGTTTTTCGTTGTGTGGATTTTTTAATTCACCAGGAAAGCAAAGTATTTTCCTTCGTTTTCTTTTATCAGTTAAGTTGATGAATTCCTATAGGTATGGAAATAAAAAAGTCTAATTACAAACATTTTAACATACATGTACGAGTTTGTGTGATATGCTCAGAATACAAAGTAAGACTGCATAGCAAAAAAATATATAATGGTATATACCAGCGGTTCCAAATATTGCTGGTACATATATATATATATATATATCTATATATATATACATGCATATATAATATATATTACATGTAAATATGTAGAAACTTCTAATAAAATTATTTTAAACTGGTAGAGGAAATCAACTTAAAATTATTTCCTTGGGAATTTTTATTTTGGTTAACTACATGAAACTTCGTAGTAAGTCTGGTCCAGATTTTCATCGTCAGGAATATTATTATATTAAGCTGCTGACGATGCAAATCTGCATTGTCAACATGTTTACGTGCAACATGTTTACAGTGCAACATGTTTACAGAGCTGGAATTGTTTCTATGTTTAAAGGACATTTTATATTCTGGAATGTATTGGAATTTTTCTTATTCCTGCAAATTGTTTTATATAAATTGAAACTGGGACTTGAACATCAACTACTGCAATACCAAGCATTTTTTTGGAGAAATGTATACTCATATCGATAACTTTTGGATAAGGTGTCCAAAAAAATGTCGCTTACGTCGTTCCTGTCATTATAATACGTTTTTCTGGAAAAATCTCTTAAAAATTCGCCAAAATCAATTACTGCTGATCTTTTATATATTCCTCAACTTTTATATATTCCTCAACGCTCACAAATATCAATTTATTTTTAATTGCCAAATCAGTTGTTCAGCATTAAAATGTTCAACTAATGTTCATCTAATGTTCAATAATTTCAATGTTGATTTTTAACGTAAGAGCGTTACAGATACTCATTCAGATCTGGGAAATAATACGTATGATTTCTTGAAAAATGGCCCCTGAATATGTTCCCATCAGGCATTTTCAAACTCTCCATGTTCTATAATGTTTTCGGGAGGAACGGTCATCAATTCCAAAATATGAATATTTATGATGAAACCGTTTGTGCATATTGTTCTAATGTACTGTAAGTACTCATCCTTTCTTTGATATTTTATGACCAGGTACTCTATTGTGTCATGTGACAAATTCAAGAATCACCTTTTGATAGCATCAGAGACAAAAGATCGACTTGAACAACAACTTTCAACACGTATTCAAGTAGAAAAGGAATTTCAAGGTAACCAACACTTCTTAAATGTATATATAAATATATAAATATATGTTTTCCTCCTGGCGTGACGTGTCCGAAACCCGTTTGGGGCAAATTTCTAGTAGTTTTTTTTGCCCTGAGGGGTTTTTGTGGGGTTTGGTCGCTAGGTAAGGTTGTCGACCATTTTGTAAAATGATGGACCGGAAGTTACGTCATCATGTGCGATGACCTAATTCATTTTGGGACTTGAAATGTTTTTGTCATGGTCGCCATCTTTAAAAATGGCGGACGACATGAATGTAATACCATTTCAGCCTTTCGAGCGGCAATTTGTTTGGTATATAAATCCATGAAAGACATCACGGCATCGTAAGTTGGCGGATTTTGAAATGAAACGAAAACGTCAGATTTTTAGGCAGAATCAACAACCCAGGACATATCAAGAACATATTGCTTGGACAGTGGATTTTGAGCGGAACAGTAATATCAGAAAGAATGAATTACACAAATCTTGACAAACGCGATGATCATTGATCATTATTTTCATCGTAAAAGCCATTTCCACAGTATAACCTGTCTAATTTAATATCCTAGGGGCCGGTGTAAATATTACATCACCACCCATCACAAATCGGTGGTGAAATGGTATGAAATCTCTCAGCCCACTGAAATCAGCATCTTGTTACTTTTTGCATTTAGTCAAGTTGATATTTAAAATTTAACCTGTATAGAATATCCATATATAATTGCTACAGAATATCCTGATTTAGCTAGATATTTGACATATTTTTATTGGAGTCAAATAAAAGTGGTCGTTTCCTTATTTGCAAAAATTTGCTTTCAACCTGTTAAATAATAGATCCTTATTTTCTGCCCCAAGTTTGCATTTTTAAACAGTGGAATTGAAATTCGATTCACTGGAAAAGGCTATACGTACAGTAAAATGGTGAACATCCTGACGAAATGAAAGCGGCACAGGGGACTACAATGTAGTATAGACTCTGGACCATTATTGTCGTCGCCACTACCAGAGACTCTGGTAGTGGCGACGTAGTTTTTATCCAAAATCCTCCACCAATCAAACAGCGGATCAATTAAGTTGTCATATTGCAAACAATATTTCCAAAATCAGACAATGTTCAGTTTTACGTAACTGATTATATATTTGATTTTATTTCTATATCTAGCTGTTGATATGGTAATTTTTTTTTTCGGATGTACCCCTTCCTGAGTTTTCATATTTTATTTTTATAACGTTCAACCCTGTATGCAGTTTTTTCGTTTAGAATCCACGGACTGTTTTAGAATCATTGTCTTCTTGATAACAAATCATAATTATTTTTTAAGCAAATGCCTCAATTGTTGTGTGAAGAAATTTATCACTGCAATAAGTTATTTTACATAAAGTTTAGGCATGTGCAGGGCAGTTTTGTTCATATGTGAATTGGATGGTGATGTGAAAGAGAAAAGAGAGAAATGAAGATGTGACTAATTTCACAGGAAATGCATCCCATTTATGCTGGTCATATGATTCGACTATCTCTTGATCGTTGCTGTCACATCTTGATATTTAGTACCCAATGAAGTAAGACATAAAATGACAGTTTATATGAAGAATCAGCGGACATGGTACCGTGAAATACATGCAGTTACATAGCAAATAATACTGCAAATAGTGCAGAGGGTGAATGCGACATAATATCTTCGATGCTAGATTTTATAAGATGTATGTAACCAAATTACCAAAAGAAATGCATTTCGAATCAAAAATGAAATATTTATAAAGTCAGTATGCTAACTATCGCTTTGCGATTACAGAAGTGCACTGGGCAGTACACTGTATACTGACATTGAAATTATAATAAAAGACTTCTATTATTTAAAAGAATGTAAGTTACAAAAAATAATGTATTTGAAGGAATTATATTACTATGATGCATTATTTACAAATATGTTTGAAATAAAGTATATTTCTTTAACTTGTATTTTGCATTATCATGAAAATGTCCCAGATGAAATATAATATTCAAAATTTTTAAGTTACAATCAAAAATATTTTTCAGATGAATAAAATGCTAATCAATATATTGTTGTTAGCTTATTTTCACTACATACAAAATAACATCTCAAAATATATTTTTTTGACTTAAATTGTTTTCGAATATATCTTGAAATATCCTCATGTGGATTGAGCCACTCCTCGAAAGCTATGAAGTTCTGGGTATTAGTATAGTATGTCGCCACATGTACCACACTCACTCCTAACCTAACCTAACCTATATATATTATCAAGATGTTAGGTTAGGTTAGGTTAGGAGTGAGTGAGCAAAATTCGTAAACATTAGGATCATGTG
>JAQFYZ010003808.1:0-12550 GCA_034695085.1 Cylindroiulus punctatus | reverse complement strand
AAACAGAACTAGTAAAGTTGATTTCATGCGTTTGGTTTACATGGAGTGAAATCAGGAGGCGCTGTAATGGCTAGAATCGAAAATGACATTAACATAGGCAAATCCTTTAGATTGCCAATGATATCATATAAACAAAGCGTAATTTCTGTAGAGGCAACTGAATGAGTACAACCTCGGATGATTTTCTACATTGTGTAAATGAATTAAATTTTCTTTTGAAATTCCGCTTAACACTGATCTGTGATTCGTTATCACGATAAATTATACGAGAAAATAGTAAACTTTTCCATTCATAATTGTTATTTTAGATTCTAGCTGTTAGAGCGCCTCATGGTGGTACTCCTTGTCAACCAAATAGTGATATAAAAAGCAATGGTCTTATGGTTTAATTATTGAAGTGAGGGTACGATTTTATCATTACCCTGTATTTGTTCAACCTTCAACGCTATCTGTAGCCTACATACATGTACACACGTGTCATATGTCTGTCCACACGTGTCATATCCAATAACAAAATCTACATTACTGCACGAAACTTACATTGTAAGCCGGAATAATACAAGTTTACATAACGTCAAACTCCAACTTGACACTGTATTACTTAGTACTGTGTTTCATTGTTGATTGTCATAACTTTGTTGCATGTTAACCGTTCATTGATGAGGAATACGCAAGGGATTCAACTTATGGGGGCACCATGCAACATTTCGTGACTCGATAATCATTACATTTTGAAGTCCATAACATTAGTCCATTGCATCGGATTCAATTTCATCAGCATGTCATAATGACGACAGTAGTTTGCGTGTACAGAGTAGCTAGCTGTACGGTATACCGCCCATCCTAGAGTTTTCATACTTAAAATCTTTGATTGGGGTCGGATGCATGGAAGGTCAGCAACGTGTAATGGCTAATTTCTTTGTCTTATTTTTTTTCATGTTTCCTTATTTACTTTCTGCGGTGGCTATTCTTATGGCAGTGCCCAGTTAGAGTAAGTATTTGTATTTTAAGTTTTTTTTAAAAAAAACGTGTTGAACACTATTATTGTATACCTGTGTTTGTTTCAGTATACACGTAATATGCATGTTAATACAGTGAAACACTTTTACCATTGTACCACATTCTTCACCAAATACCAATGACAACGTTTAAACACGCAAGACAGGATGAATCAAAAGCATGCTACCATGCACTTTATGTACGTTGAGAATTAAATATGAGCGCATAGTGAAAGTGTTCAATAGTTTTATTGACAATTAATATTATATAGTATGTCATTACCTATGGAATAAATAATAAACAACATGCCAAACACAAGTGGCAGCATTTTTGACTCATCCTGTATAAAACAGTACATTTACGCGAAATTGTTACAATAACACCGTTGCATATAACATGAATATATTTTACAATATGCAAAATATATACAGTACAATAACTGCACTATTTCTGATGAATTACTATTTTCAAATTCTGTAAAAATTCTAAGCCACGGCGACAAAAATGCGTTTTTTTAATGCAACGAAATGCCACTGGTTTTTTACATTTTGGTAATTATAATCCCGGGTAAGATAAGAAAACCCATAAGCGTATTTCGTAATAAGAAAACAATTCCATCCATCAGAATTCATAATGTGAGCATGCTCAGTTGAATCATAGACAATTCACTGCGAAAACGAAGAGATCTTGCTGTAAAAAGGTATTGATTGTTGGTTCTTGGCCGTTGACGTCATAGAAAAGTTATTTGAAATTTGCGGAAATAATCTGCCTCGTGCATCTCATTTGACAGGTAGGAGTTTGCAGATAAGACTTGGGTAATTTTCCCAAAATAACAGTATTGTCCTGCTACAAAATGCTCGCAAAAGATTAAAAGCAAAACGAGATGGCCCATTTCGGATGTTGATCTAAATCTAATGGGAGTAGTTTTACATTATGTATGTCTGGCCTCTATATTTAGAATGCAGAGTGCTAAATAATGTACGTTGTAAATGGATTTTAGGAGAAGAACCTACCTGTAGTCATTACTTGAAAGCCCTCATCCAGTACTGATTACCCACTGGCTACGCATTCATTTGTTTTATGAAACCAGAAGAGTGCTTTCTAAACGCTCTCATAATAACATTTTCTAAGAAAAAGGTTGAACGACCATTTTTATTTTCATTTGTAAAGATCAGATGTGTAATTCACGAGAGAAATTTAGGGTTCTAAATAAAACACTTTACAAAATACAATGTATAAACTCAAAAACAATGTTGTACATGTACAGAGTGATCGGAAACTCCTTGCCCTCATTACAAAAGTTTATTTTTAAAACCCTCTTTGACATCCAATAATCAATTTCAGTTTATTTCGTGTATTTGGTTACAGAGTACCAGCAGTTCTTCTACCTCATTCCACAATATATTATCCCTATAACTCTTAAGACGTTTCAAATTTTTTTTAATAAGGGTAGGATATAATTATGATCACCCTGTATATTTTTATATAAATGATCAAACGTAGTAATTTTCTAAGAAAGTATAAATTCATTTGTGGTAAGGGGAATAGTTTTATCCTGGATAACATGTATAAAGGAACCTAAATCAGTTTTCAGAATTTAATGTATGTAATACGAGTGTGTAATATTATCCTTGAGAAGTTGAGTGGGTTTCTCTGTTTGTATGGTTTTCCTTATGATGGAAAATATTCTATTTTTATTTTTAATGTTGAAAAATAATTAGTTTATAGCTCTTCATTGTCCTGGTTTTAAGTCGAACTATATGAGAAAAGCTGGTTACCAAGCAACGTCTCACCTTATAGTTTGAATTTCGCCTTGAAATTTGTAAATACATGCAACATTTACATTTGCATCGTACCCAACTGTGTTTGCATAGACACCATTGATGCAATAAATAATCGCATACAATTTTTATGTAATGCCATTTTAGTCGCTTTATGACACCTTTCGGCTTTCAATTTTTGTAATTTTTATTATTCATGAATAACAAATTTAATCCGGTATTTTCGACGGACTAAATCGGATTTCTGTCTGAGGATTTAAAATAATTCCTTTATATACAGTAATCTTACGTGGGATCTTACTTCGAGATAGTCATATTGCCTAATACTACTTGGCTTTATAAGTTTTTGTTTGTTATTTTAAGACATGAAAACCAGGCGAATAGCCATCAAGAAGTTGGGAATGGTCAGACGGGCATTTTAAAAGGAGGAATGAACAGGGATCCTGTAAGTTTCTTGAAATGATTTTTTTTCTGATATTTAGAGATTTTAATTACTGTATAACTTATTGAAACGTTTCTGTTTGATGTTTGACGGAATTTTATTAATTTCGTTATTTTGTTTACATTAATCATGACTCAACTAATTTATTCGTGTCTGTGTCATTTCATATTGTTCGTTATCTAATAATTTTTCTTTTTATTTTGCTATCGTCTAGGAACATTCCAAGGTTTGTAACTTTATCCTTTTAGTATATGTCTAATTTTTTCTACAGTATACCTCGTACAACATTATTTTGCAAACTATATTTTTCAATATGATATAAATATTAAACCTGGTGGACATGAGAACATTGACTGTGGCTGAAAAATATTATGCATGAAATTGCTCCCATTTCCCATAACTATTCTTTCTAATTCATAACTCGAGTGAAATATCTGTAGAATTTGTTTCGGTTTTCAGTTAGGCCACATTTATAAAATGTCATCTATTCAGAACTTAAAGGCTATCGATTTAGGATGTTCGTATATGTATGCTATATATTATTATTCTCTAATATCCAGATGCAGTTTTGGCAGAATCGATCATTGTCCCAAGTAGACATGTTCATTGATCAAAGCGAATCAACTGACAACTGTGGTCAAATTCAATTCAGCCTGGAATACGACTTCCTAGCGTCCACATTAATTATTAAAATCATTCAGGTATGACAATATTTGATTACAATTTTTGTACTTTTATCTTGGTGAGTTAGTTTGAATGTAAGCATAGTGGAAGTTGCAAAAAATCTTCAGTATTGGTGTGCGTTTCTATGAGTGCGTATTGGTGTTAATTGTAAAACACTGGGACGACAGTTGTTGCGGCCTCGCAAAGCAAATATTTAGAGAGCGAACTAAATATATTCAAGGTCCCCATTTATAATAAGCCCGCATTGTACAAAATTAATTGTGCGGACCGAAAATATAATTTATTTCAACGCGTAATGTTATTGCCCTTCTTAACTCCTTTCATGTGCGATGAGGATTTCTAAATTGCACCCTAGTCATGTTGTCCTACTTTTATAAATGTGTCGCCGCAGAAAATGCTTTCGCTTCTATGTAAACCAAACCATATTTCATTTTTCTATGTCAAAATACAAGGCACGTTTAAGCAATCTACGCCAAAAATAATTTTAGCATTATTTTTGTCGCGGACTGCTACAAGGTCTGCATCACAACAAAAATTAATTGCGTTATCTCTAGCGAGTTCTAAAGTTGCTCCGATGTTTAAAGAATACTTTGAAATCGCGATATAGGGTGGATTCCGATTTAACTATCGGTTGTTGTGGTACAGCGTGGTGGTTCAGTGGGAAAAGTATATGTGGCATATATGGCAAACATATACAGTATGATGTATTCCGTTCATATTCAGACCAGAAAATGGCAGCAACTTGACTCTTACAGTATATGGCATATTTAACCTCATATGTGACATATATTCATTATTTTCACTCTGGAAAATGAAATTTAAAAACGATTTTGATATGAAATTTTGCAGATTTTTGGCTGACATCTGCATTATGCCTATGGCAATTTCTAGCGCATACATATAACTTCTAAACATAATTTATTAATTTTGTCAAAAATGCCATTCCGTTTAAAAAACCGTTTGTAAAGCAAATACGTTGAGAGTTAATTTATATCTTAATACTTTTTCCAATGTAACATGAAATACCGGTCGTAATAAACAAGTATGTATGTTATGTTACTCTACATAATGGGAATTTATTCATAATGTTATGTATGGTATATGTCATCGAAAGTACGGGTAACCTCAGTCATGCCGAAATCTCATTTTTATGTCAATAATGTGGTCTATTACCATTAAACTAATTTAAAATTTGGATTGCGTTCACGTACGTTGATGAGACTTGGAAGCGCCTAACAATGGAGCATTTTCAAACGTTATCCACCTGATATTTACGAATAATGCTACGGAAATTGCATATTATTCATGAGCGTGTGAATAAATGTGATCCATTTCCATTCGCACAGAGGGGAAGCGTGTCTGTTTATAAGGAATTTTAATTAAAATTCTCCCAGACTCATTTTCAAAAAAGCTCGGATTAATACGAGCTATATCGATGTTTACTCTGTGACCTTTTTCGTACAATGGCAGGGCATACACGTACAGAATAGTGATGCTTCATAACCTTGGTATCAAATGTGGAATGCCGAACGATATAAACTTCGCGCCTATTTATGGCATCATTTGCGTTTCATATTAAGAAGAAAAGTAATTTTGAAAGTGAATTTCGATTCATTGTCTCGTGTATATGAGAATGACATCCCTTTTATGTTTTTTGTATCTTTCCTGACCTGATCTAACCAACAGTAATCGAAACAAACCTAAATATAAAATTTCTGATATAGCTGCCCCTAACCGCCAGGCAATCACTGCCAGCTTGCTAGCTGTCGCGAACAAAATCCACAAAATTACTAAAAAAAGCAAATCAACATAAACAATTTGCATTAACTAAAACTGGTGTCCTTCTTGTCCTAAAATATTATTCTTGTTAAAAATAAATATTTTGCACACATTTGGAGTAGGGCATAATGCATTGTACACGTGTACTGTCATTGTTAGAGAAAGTCTGCAAATATTGACAATTAGTTGCTGACTTATATATAATTGTTTGAATATTGTTAGGTTTGCTTGGTATATCATATTGCATGACTTAACTATTTCTTGCATTTCCAGTCACTTTTCAAGCCTTCAATTATAATTAATTAATTCTGCATCGCATTATAAAACTTTTTTAATTTTTAAATGTTCCATGTCTTATTCATTTTTTTCTGTTTGTTTTTTTTAAGGCAAAAGAAATCCCTGCCCTTGATCTTTCTGGAACAAGTGATCCGTACGTCCGCGTTACCCTTCTGCCAGATAAAAAACATCGATTGGAAACCAAGATTAAGAGACGCACATTACACCCACGGTGGAACGAAACGTTTTATTTCGAAGGTCTTTATGCGCTTTATTGACATCTTGTTACTGAGGGAGGGGACCATGTGGACCCTGTGGCCGCTGCTTTTCAACGTGCATTTCGTGTTCATTTTTCTTCCAGGATTTCCAATTCAAAAGCTGCAAAGTCGCGTGTTGCATCTTCACGTTTTTGATTACGATCGCTTTAGCAGAGACGACTCCATCGGCGAAGTTTATCTTCCCCTTTGTCAGGTCGATTTGTCTGAAAAACCCGTATTCTGGAAGGCTCTAAAAGCCCCGATAAAGGTAGGTTTTAGCTTTTTGATTCAGGTGTTACTAACTTATACGACAGTGTGCCCCACCACTCTTGAACACCCTGTGCAGCACTTTCCATCAGAAACAGCTGTAGAAAGTGATCCATAAAGCGATGGAACATCTGGTTTTTCTGCTTAGGGATTTTCATCACTGCTTCCGACTATCGTCATTTTTATGGGGCATGCATATTCGTTTCATTTATTTTTCTTTAATTTTTAGGATAAATGTGGCGAACTACTTGTTTCACTGTCTTATCACCCAACAACGAGTCAACTAACAATAGTAATTGTTAAAGCGCGAAATTTGAAAGCTAAAGACATCACTGGAAAATCAGGTTTGAAATTTTTTTAAGTAACTTGCTAATTTCTCCGCACAGATTTGATCATAAAATCTTACCATTATCAAAAATACTTTGTTAAAAAAAAACAGCTGTAATGTGCCTTATGCTCTGCTGCAGCCCGTTCACCATAGACACAAAGAGACAGTGATTTTCTCCTCACGGTTTGTAGGCCAGCAGTGATTGCCCCTGTAGAGGGGGAATCTATGTAGTGTGTGGTAGTGCGTAGGCACTTAAAGAGAAAAAAAGCAAAAAGGATAAAGTTTGACATCTGGGCCAGATATCATTTTTGTGACCAGTAGAGTTGAAATAATTCAAATAAACATTGAGTAATAACTGATAGCTACAAGGAACAAATTTTGGAAGAAGAAAACTTAAGTGTCTAAAATTAATTTTTGTAATGAGGGTAGGAGTTTATGATCATCCTGCATGTTGGGATTGCACTTTTTACAGTTCTATTTTTTTTTCTCACATGCAGATCCTTACGTGAAAGTGTGGTTGCAGCACGGAGAAAAACGCGTGGAGAAGAAGAAGACCTGCATTATCAAACGAACTCTGAACCCGGTTTATAATGAAACGTTTGTCTTTGCAGTACCCTGGGAAAAGTTGCGTGAAACGTCACTTCTGGTACAAGTGATGGATTTCGACTCTGTCGGTCGCAACGAGCTCATCGGTAAAATCGTCATGGCTGCCAAAGGCGGGGGCACAGAGTCCAAGCATTGGAACGAAATGATAAGCAAACCCAGGCAACCCGTTCTACAGTGGCACAGACTTAAACCCGAGTAATAATCAGAGTGGGGAAAAAAGCCGCCATTGTCGAATTGGTAAATTGTGGGGCATCGGTCCAGGGCTTGAGAATGTTTTCACGAAGAAGATACTAAAAAACATCATCGGTGGAATATTTCATCTACATTCAACCAGGGACTCGCACTTATATACCATCACGTTGTAGATTGCGCGTTTCAATTGCTAGATAATGCCTGTGAGTCGATTTTGGAATGATCGGAGAACGGGCGTTTTCCGATATGGTACGGATTGATTTGTATACCACGCATTTTGGTATGCAGGCCTATGCATTATTTCCAATAAGGCCACCTGCAGCCCTTTTCTCCTCAAAAGTCGAGGAATGGTTTATCGGCTTGAGGCAGCAAAAACCATGTCCGCCAGCCATATGTCTACTTATAATATCGCTTCTTGGGCAGCCGAAACCATCGTTTTTTGATACACTTAAGAAATGATGTTTCGATTTTCCTTCGGACTGGTCGTGTATAGCGTATGGGCGCCTGTAGGCGCCAAAGCAAACTGTTAATTCGCCATGCTTATTATTATCGCTATTATTTTTCTGTTCTGTTCCAGTTTTAATTCGTGTTTTCGCAGGTGACGTGAAGAGATGAATGGATTCAAAAAGTACATTTCATGCGATTTTTGAGCTTGTGGTGGATACGAAAATTTTGAATTTTGCGTGAACATTCAGCATATTTTTTATATACCAAAATCAGCCCAATTACTGAAGGGCGAGGCAAACGTTGGTTTCATTCAACAACACTGACTGTGATCCAGAATGAAAGCAAAATTGGAAAAACTGCGGTATTTTCCCTGCCTCAGCTGTTTCCATTTTTTCACCTGTGTTTATCCTGACCTAACCTAACCTCAAAGTGTATTTTTTCAGTGAAATAATTCAGATGAAATTCACTTTCTCATTACGTCTATAGCTGAGGGAGAAAAATCAGGGAAAATACCGTAGTTGAGCCGCACACTTTTTATCATTTGTCTGACAGAGATTCGTCAACGATAACATCGTCATAATTGCCTCATCATATGCATTTTTAGATATGCGATTTTATTTCGATCACTGACGTAAAATTAATTAGACGATTTAAATTTGGCGCTGCTTGGACATTTTATTAAGGTGTCCCCAATCAGTGTGCTTCGATACCTACTGTTTATTACCTACAATATGATATTAAAGCGGCATCAAATTTAAATCATCTAATCACTTGAGCCGTACACTTTGTTTAATGTAATTTCTGGGGTGACCATCAGTTAACTTCAGTGCAAATGCGGTTAAATTTATGCAAATATTTCGCCACAAAATTGACATTTGCTCGTCGTGCTATATATTTTCTAGTACGTATGGAGACTTTGGCTAAATTCACTTTATGTTACATCTTATTGCATTTGTTAATCCCGCATTGATTTTAGACGGTCTCGTTTATCTATAAAGTTTTATTGCGAAATATTGATGACTGCGACGAACAAGTCGACACCAAAAATGGTTTGCCATTTATTCACGTCAGATATTGCCAAACATATTAGAAATTTGATACCTTTGCGCTTAATTTCTGATTGTGATTTGGAATTTGTTGCATACTATGGGAAGCAAGTTGTTTGGTACGGTTAGCAATACTGATGGACAACGTTGAGTTATTCGGAAGAAAATGCCCACTAATGGAAGAACATTTTCTGATATTATGTAGTCACAGCTGCTGGTTTAGCTGATGGCCGTTTTGGATTTGTACTTGCATGTATAAAGGTGTCTACGTTTAATCCATTTCATTTTATTAGGATTAACACTACCGTAGTTTAGCTGAATTATCATCCACAGCGTAGCATCGGACGAATCTTTCCCCTTGTATTAAACCATGAAGCATTTGGTGCATCATTATATCGAGAAAAAGGAAATCACTTTCTGATTTGTTATATCTGTGTAATATTTTCCGAGATAATAATTTTCAAATTAGTAGGAGAAATCGAAATTCACGAAACGTTTGATATATGTTTGTGCGTTATGTACATGTATATGTGGCACGTTCAAGTTTGGTAAAAAGTCAAAGAAACCTAATATATGGCAACCTATCTGGTCAGTTAAGGACACGGATTTGCAAAAATAGTCCAATATATATATGTCATAGATTTAATTTTTTACCAGAAAATACTGATGCTGAAAATAAATTAAAGCTGCATTGTGCGCTGAATATTTATTATGAACACCAATATAAATTCAGATTAGAAGAGGATTGACAGAAATTTGTAAGTTAATTTACTTGCATAAATTATATATGAATTGCATGAGAGAAGTTGGTATTTTGATGACATCCTTATAATTCTAAGATAATAACATAGAAGTTGATGGTGCTATCATGAGCGCTGGTAAGATATGGGGAACATTTTTTATTCATCAAATTTTCGAATACATGTACATGCAATATCCTAATTGGCCAAGTTTCTCTAATTCACGTGTAAATAGCTTCAAATGTGCCTAAATTAAAGCGGCTCTCCCATCGCCTTCATAAAAATTGCCAATTTTACTTCTTGCTGCCAGTGCTCATTGGGTGCCACCAGTTAATATGTTATTCTGTTGGTATCGACTCTTTGATGAACTACAGGGCGAGTCAAAAATATGTAACCGCGTATGTGGAGACTTATGGTGGCACTGGATTATGTTGAGTCTACTGTACAATCTGCATTGATAACCATGGAGTGATAACCATACGTTGTATTTACAATAAATGTTATAATTGTGAGGGTTTGCCCAATATACCAATGGTAACATTTTTTGACTCGCCCTGTATTATGTATGACGTTTTAAAGCGTACACACGAAGTTGGAAAACCTGTACATGTAACCAACAATTTAATGATTGTGCTACATGTTTGGCATTATATCAGTATTTACACTTAAATGACGCTTTCATTCTAACGAAAAATAACGGCTTTTTTCAGAGAAAGCGAGTAGGAGGCCAGTGAAATACATGCAATTTGTTTTCAACATGCTATATTCTTATTCGAGAGTAACTGGCACACTGTATTTGTGCGAAATAAATTGAGCAGCAATCATTGTTTGGAAAATCAAAAATCGACCATCATAGGTTATCATCCATATGCCAGTTGTATTTTTCTCAGTATCCATATATGACCCGTAATCGTATACAACCTATCATAGTTGTAGAAAGGTTTTCATTTACAATGTGTATGCAGCCGTCTTGGCCTATGAATGTTGTGTATAATACACAAATTTCGTTGCATATATCATATGCTTTTTAATTAATCAACAGGTACCCCATATACTTATATTTGCAGTTGGTTTGCCAGAAAATGAAGCTCAATACCCGGTATTTTAATAAGTGTAACATTTTTAGATCCATGCTTTCTAGAAAAACATAATTGGTGAGGCTGTTTTAAGAAAATTTCCCATAAAATAATGCAAAAACACTGGTTATTGTCTTCATGTTATACATGACTTGTCACAAGTCTCATCAGCAGTATTGTTGTTTTTTATTTATGATCAGTAACTAATGCGGGTAAATAGACTTTTGACGCATACTGTATGTTGCAATTCATCAGTAGTTTAACAATTCCACGAAGTAATTTGGATTAATTTTTAACGTTACCCCACATTAGATCTTGTTTAATCGACAAATATCGTAAACGAATTAAGACTTCTGCAGTCAACAATAATGTTTCGTTGACTTAAAGTATTTCAAATGTATTTTATAACATGTTATAGAGCTTCAATTACAACAAATCTAATTTACCGTTGAACACATTCAAATTTTAACAGATTGCTACGCTGTATATACCTTAGGTGACAAAATGAGTTATCGTTTTTTATTTAACCAATGATACATGTATTTTTCTATTCATGCTCTTATAGTTAGCTAGCAAATGCTACAGGATGCATGTTTAGTTTATTTGTTCTTAAAATTGATATTTATAATGTGGTTAGCACCGTTCATTATTTTGATATTTAACTCACCCGAGCGCATAATGCAGTTTTAATATCATAAAATATTTCTTTGACATGCTTTGTATAGTCGTCTAGAAAATAAGATACTCAGTAATCTCGTTTTAAATCGAATAGGTTTTATTGTACTTTAAAAAAAAGAAAACTATAGTCTTTTTGGTCACAATATATAATTGTAAAATATGGTATCAATTTTGTTTTAATGAAGGAAATTATTTACTGTTATTATGTTGCATCACGTAGTTTAGACATATCAGTCTCGCCTTAGCTGTGATGCAATAACCCGCTCTCTTGTTTTTTCGAACGTTCCAAGGGAAATTTGCATAATGGCGGCGTTGATTTTAGTAGGCCTATGTGCATTATTTCTCACATTTCTTTAATATGCGTGTGCTATAATTGTTTTTGTAATTAGTTCGCTTACGGGAGGGCCAGGATATAACGATGAATTACGAAAATAAATTTGTAATTATAGATGTTGTATGCTTCCAAGAAACGATTACTGCGCCGTTTAGAATTTCGCAAATAATTATGATGCCATAATTTTATAACAATGTTCTCAAGGAAACAGGCGTGATTTTTAAATTGGCATTTTCCGCAATTTCTTCAGCACTGGCTGGAATGAAGTCGCAAACGAAAGTTTTAGAAAGTTTAGATACGAATGTTTCATTTAATTTTTGCGCCTTTTATAAAAGTTTGTTATGGACGTGCACTTTCCTAGCGATAGTAAAGCCCTACTAGATACTTAGCGATGCAAAATAAACGTGATTTAACATTTATTAAAAGTATGAACGGTATGTTAAACATTCGTTTTGTTAAACTAGACCGAAAAAAACCGAAAGTTTAAGTTAGCGTTTGTGCTTTAAATAAACATTCAATAACGTTTATTTTGTATCGTTAAGTATACAGGGTGAGGCATTTAACTTGAGAAAGTTGAATATCATTTAAAGAAAGCATTTGACAACAAAATGTCTTAGA
>JAQFYZ010003807.1:0-12552 GCA_034695085.1 Cylindroiulus punctatus | reverse complement strand
AAAAACGTAGTTTTCCCTGACTCTCCCTGACCATTTTGCTCTTCCCTGACTTTCCAGGTGCGTATGAACCCTGAAATTGAATTTCTAGGGCAACCCTGTGAATAAACTTAATATTATGAAAACATGCTGCATGCGAAATGTTTTTGAGAAATTCTTCATTCTGATTATCTACTCCAAAAAAATTAAAAAATGTCGTCATATGGCTGACCCCCACCCTAAAATGATAACAATTTTTTAAAACCATTTTCCCTCATACCCCACCACCAAACCCCTCATCTACGACCACACTGAGACCGGCCAAGCAGTGACGTCACCGGTGTCTTGGTTGCCTAGCGACGGAGCTTCGCGGCCTTCAGGCAACGGTTGTGATTACAACTTTGCGCCGTGTTGAAAAACAACAGGCCAAGCAAGTGGTCGGACCAGAAGTTGCGGGCAGGCGAAATTCAAAGAAGCTGAAAATGAAAATCGCGTGAGTTTCGGTGATAACAACAAAAACTGCCGAAAAGCCGAATAGTAACTTTCAGAAGTTCCTGAGGCGCAATTACACCCACAAAAAATACGCCCACCATGACCAACTCGAAAAACGCCTCACCCCGACCAGCGTGGAACGAGCCAACCGCTAACTATCGCCAAAATGTCCAGTCCCAGAGGGATTTGGAGGCGTACGGCCTGGACCCAGAGGCCGCCGACCTGGGCGGGACGACGGGAGATGAAAAGAAGGGATGCTGGGCATCGTTTTCGGGATGTATCACAGGTAGGTGGTCCTATCTCTATAAATACGAAGTGATGGAACTGGGTCAAATCTGCCGACCAATCGCCAATCGCATGTTGGCGATTAGTTTAGCCTAGATGCGTACAATCAGTAGACTTTCACCGACTGAACAAACATGGAAGCGCTAATCGACAAGCCACATCTCTCTGATTGGCTGACCTCCAGTTCCATCACTTTGTGGTTCTACTATAGCATCATACGCTCATAGATTGCCATCTTTGCCGAATTTGGAAAATGGCGCTTTTTTACCTTTTCGAAAATCAGCGGGCAACAGGTGTTAACGGTTGCTGAACAGTCGATAATCGATCAGGCTACTACGTCATCGCAAACGCGCGGTTTTTTCAAAAATGTACGGTCCAGGTAGCACACCGACTAACTATGCAGCAAAAAATTCGTTCAAAAAGTACCATTAAAGTGGAATAGGGAAATTTCACCAATTCCCAAAGTGCGTAAAAACCACTTATTTAGAAATAATATCACCGTAGTAACAAATTGCGGTCGTTTTCCGCCCTCAGATGTGCATAGTTTTCGGGTAATTTGATGTTGGAAACCCACAAAAGCGTCGGAATTTTGAAATGGTTTGCACGTCACGGTTTTGCATCGTATACGGTAAATGTAAAGTGGAATAAAAAAAGTGGGGGAAAAAGTTGATTATTGCGGCACGTGCAAAGGTCACGTGACTATGTTATTGCAATTGATGCAAAATCGCGACGTCATATAAAATGGGCGAAGACCGTTTTGAGGTGCCGACGCATTTTCTGTTTTTCCACTATCGATTTCGGCATGAAAACGTTCGTTGTTGCAAAAAAAAAAATGTACACATACGTTTAAGTAAGTACCAAACTTCATTTTAAAGTCATAAAAAATGTGAAATTTCCCTATTATTTTGCCATTAATGGCCAAAATGTACCATCCTGAATTGCTATTTAAGGGCACTTTCTACTATTAAAGTGCAATTACATTGCCATCATGATATCACAAGAATTTCAATTGTCATTTTTGTGTTTAACATGTTTTACGCAACACCCGAAATATTGCTGTCGAATCAAACTAACCCCTTGCTAGCTTCCAAATCAAGTACCCAATAGTACCCCCAATCAAGTACCCCCTACCACCTGGCATTTATTTGCTGACTGTAGGGTACTGAGTTGAATTGAATTGAACTGGTCATAATACAAATTAAAAGTGTTTATACGCATGACTTTCTTAAGTCTGAACCCCCTGAAGAGTTGACCATCATGCCTATAATGTAAAAAAAATGTGTAGCATATTTTTTGGCTTTAAATATAATTGTGAATGCAGCATAATTTGTTGATATGTGGAAGAACATATTACCCATCACATCGTTCATTTTTAATGCTCTAACTTTATTTTGTAAATATACAGCAGACGTAAAAACATTGAAAACAGATGTGATGGGTAACATGTTATTCCACATGTCACTCGGTGTTACGCAAAAATATGTTAAACACAAAAATTACAAGTGGAATTCACGTGATTTCATGACTTTTAATTGCACTTTAAATAGCAGATAGTGCCCTTTTTCTACAGTAAAGTGTTTCATAAGATGGTACTTTTTTGAATAATTTTTTTGCTGGGGGTAGCCTGGATAGGTCATTTTTGGCTAAGTTTTTCAGAAATGTTCGTCAAACTTTCCTCAATGACAAATCACTTGACAAACAGTAGATGCATTAGTTTAGGGGAGGGTCTCGGGGGACGTTCAAATATTGTCACCACTTTTTTGGGATTTTTGCACATTCCCATGTCATCATTTGCAGACCCCCCAAATGATGACGTTACCATTGAACATATTTCTTTTGAAACCCTTGCAAAAATTAGGTCAGAAATGATGAGTAAAATTCAATCTAGGTAGGTTAACCCAGGTACACAAATGGTAGCGAAATTTAAGAACAATGAAAATCAAATGAAATTATACAGAATGTAAAATTGTAGCAACAAAAAAGCCACCTAAGTACAAACATGTTAAGGAAAAACTGTACTGAAGCGACTGATGCGAAAAATAAAAACGCCTACGCGAATTTGGATAAAAATTATGGATTCTGACTCAAAACCCAACGACTCATCATTTCGACCAACCTGCTTTATATCTGAACGTCCCCGTCACTTTTACTTCATTTTGAGTCCCCATGCACTCTATATGTGCAACATTTAGACCCATTTTTGTAACAATATTTGTTATATGGTGTCGTTTTTATGGATTTCTACGTTACGTAGGTCTGTGTGCTCAAATTTGAGAATTTGTCCTTTGAAATGGTCATTTTTGGAACATTGATTGCCAGTTTTCGTGTTTTCATGGATCTTTGAGACTTGCTTAGGTTAGTTAGGTTTGGTTTTACATAAATTTATAACTGATCTACGTTAACAAAACATTTCTGGAAGGAAAACACAATGTGACAAACACTGCAACAAAAGTGTGTGCAACTATTGGCGTCGGCACTACAGCATACTGCAGTAAATCCTCATCATCTTAGGGGAAAGGTGAGGTCCAACACATTCGTCAAATAATGACGTAAGTCATATCATCATTGTTCGGTCTTCCCAAGCTCTATACCACTCAAACATCACACATCTGTATGTGGCCATTTTTGGCTTTTTTTTTTTTTTCAAAACGGTTTCTCAGACTTTGCCCAATTATGGACTACTTGCAACAGCATACTTAAATGCTCTATGAACATAATCATCATCAGTGCAGCATACTTAAATTGGGGAGGTTCAAGCATTACGTCATCATCTTCATCAAATAATGATTTGATGCACTATCATTTATTCTCTAAAAATTTGGGATAAAATCCAAGTCAATAACATTGCATACACATCAGAAAACCAGAAAATTAGAGTGCTTTCTAAGACTTAAAACGCCTTTCTAAAAATAAATTCTGTCAAGCAATATGCAAAATACTATGCAAATGAAATAGCCTACTATAGCCTATAGTTAACTGACACAAAACTATTGTAGTTGAACTAGTTTTTATTGTAGGAAGATTGCATTTTGCTGTCTTCTGGAATAACCAAAACCATACGGAATAACTGAAATGAAATTAGTTCCCTAGTACACTTTGGGAAATGACAGCTTACATGATATCGTAATATTCCAATGTTTCCATTTTTTCTAGGGGTTTGGACCACTCGGCAACTGGCCAACAGCAAAGACAGGGAACTTTATGTCAAAACAACCCTTCGTGAACTAGTCGTTTATGTGCTCTTCCTTATCGTTTTGTGTACCTGTGAGTACCATCTGAGCTTTTTACTTAATTTATTTAAGTCCAGGACAAGGCCTCCTGCACATCAGAAAACCAATGCACAACTTTCAATTATAAAATAAACGAAATCTGACTTTATGCCCAGTGAATTCATTCCCTATTAGCAACTGATTGCCAAGCTTCGTTTTACTTGAGCATTTTGAGTTTAAATTTATTTCGTGGTCTCATGAAACTTTTTCATTGGTTTTTTACTACTTGTAGAGAATTGAGAAAGTGTTTCTTGGATGTGTCAAGTTGAGTGGTCATTTTTACAGAATTAATGTCAAGACAATGCAATTGATCTACAATGTCAGAATAAACACCACAGAAAAATAAGCATTGCAATGAAGAACATGTTTGATTGAATCCAGTTTGGCTTTAAACTTAAGATTTCTCTGATTACAAGCTACTAACCCTCTACACGATAACAAGCCTGACTCAGATGCAGGCATAACGTGCAAAAGTGGGATTCAGAATCAATGCAGATTAGAAAAAGGTGTTGAATTGTTTAATATAGACAAACGACTCCATGCAACCAGAGCAGTCGCCAGGGTAACTAATGATTAAATTAACCAATGTTATGGTCAAGTCCGATTTATTGATCAGCCTTTGTGCGTGCAATACAGGGCCAGGATTGGCACAGGGAACTTGAACCAGAAAGTCCATTCACTAAGTTGACCTTGATTTGTGAGTTTGTGGTTGCCTAGTGCACAAAATGAATACAGAAAATAATCGAAGAAAAAACCTTGCACAGATTTACCTTTGTAAAAAGACAACATTTGATATTAATAGGACCTATGCATTCGACTTCAAGAACACTACAATCAATCAGGGTCACTTTAGGTCATAGCTGTAGAAATCCAAACTTGCCATGTTTGCCACAGACTATTTGGATTTCCCCTTTATGACACTGCTGGGGAAATTAGTTATAGTCTGGGTTTAACATGGCAAGTGATATCTCGCAATAAGTGGCCTACAGTCACTGTAAAGTTACACCTAAAGTACCAAACGTTACCCTGATTGACATTTGCTGACATTGTGTCCTATGCCTAAACTGTGCACTGTATAGCACAGTCCTTGGGATATAAAAATAAAGCTGAATTGGTGCTCGATGCAGTCTAAGCAGATAAAAGAAAGCATCACGAAAATGCTCCACCTAAAGGCTACCGAAAATCAAATGGTTTAGCAACTATACAAATTTGACAGCAGTATTTTTCTTACAGTGACTTTTGGCATGACCAGCTCCAATATGTTCTATTTCACAAACGTTATGAATAACCTATTCCTGCAAACACCTTTTGGAGACTCGCAAACGCAGTTCGAAGACATTGGCCAGGTGGACGATGTTTGGGATGTAAGTTGTCAGAAGAGAAAAAAAGGCTGTTAAAACAAAGCATTTACAGAACTTAGTGGAGTAGCCATGAATGAAATGATAAATTACGCCTCTTTCAGTTTTTTTCTGGAGTCGCAGTTGATGCTTTATATCCCGAGGAGTACTACAACAACAAGGAGCGAAAGGACATGGACAAAAATGTGCTGTACGAATGCAAACTTTTGGGTATGCCTCGTCTGCGCCAGATACGCGTCCGAAACGACTCCTGTAATGTGCCGGACGATTTCAAGCAGGCAATAACTGTGTGTTATGACGAATATGCGCCACAGAACGAAGACAAACTACCGTTTGGGCTCGCAAGCGGCGATGCGTAAGACAATTCAATTCAATGTCATGAGTGATTGTAATTATCTTAAGCTTCAAGTCCTTTATGATCCTTGCAGGGTTCCCACAGCTTCGGTAAAATAAAATCAATCCCCTGACTTTCCCAGGCTTCCCAGTTACAAAATTTAGTTTCCCTGGACCTTTAGGGTCTCTCCATAGACCAATATTACATGAAACGAACAGACCCCCAGAAACAGATTGTGATTTTATGTATTTTTAACCATGCTTATTTCGCTATTATTTATTTCGTTATTATTTTGCTATTATTTATTTCGTTATTATTTCGTTATTATTATTATTTAGAAAAATTAATTGGAAAAAAATTTAAGGGCACGTTTTGTTAGGTATACCTTATCTTCGGAAATTATTCAGAAATACTGTACTACTATTGCAAAGAACATCCATTTTTTCTTCTGCAAAAATGGACCTCAGGACCTCAAAGGATATGTTTTAGCTCACATCTTCACAGAAAACGTGAATTTTTTGAACGTGAATGGTTTCAGAAATTGAACCTAAATTCGAGGGAATGTAGGTGTACAGTATATTTTCCTTGAACAAGTTTTTCAACTGACGGTATCTTTTAAAAACTTAATTATCAATAATGCATTCTAATTGCTAATTAAACATGTTGATGCAATGCTAACACCCAAATTTTGTTTCAAAAGTAGACAATTATTACTGACGGTATGCTTTTAAAAACTAAATCGTCAATAATGCATTTTAATGGTTTTTTAAACATACTGAATCAATGATAACACCCAAACTTTGTTTCAAAGGTAGACCACCATATATAGGCAGATTAGGAAAGCTGGCGACATTTTTTTTTAAATATGTAGATCACGAATGATTAATTTAGCCTATAATTCTAAAAAAAGTGAGGAAATCCCCTGACTAACTGAGACATTTTCAAAATTTCCCAAGTTTTCCAGTAAGTTACAAATCCCTGAATTTCCTTGAAGTCTTTGATAATTTCTTACAGAATATGCCAAATGTCCTCAAACCAAAAGTTTTAATAACCACTGAGCTAGGGTAGATCACCTATTGTTGTCTTAAGTTGTGCGAACTTATGTCGAAAGCGGATGTCTTTGATTGTTTATATGACAATTTACTAAATTTAGTTGGATTTATCACTCCGAGGCCGCACTCCAAGGATCCAGCCATTGGGGTGCGATAGCTACATACAGTGGAGCAGGGTCCTACGTGGACCTGGGTGACACCAACGATGACACCCACGCTCAGATTGACAATCTCAAACAAAATTTGTGGATAACTCGTGGAACACGAGCGGTGTTTCTGGACTTCACCGTTTATAACGCCAACATAAATCTGTTCTGCGTCATAAAGTAAGCTGGTGCTGTCTAACCTCTAACTTCAATTTATTGGAGAAAATATTAACCACAGGGGCTACGTGGGTTATTAGGGGAAATGCTCAAAAAATTTCTCATAGAAACATAATGCATGTAAGATGACATGGCCAGGGTTTCCTAATGGTGCAGAATTTATCTACATGTAGGAGGGGTTCCCAGCTATATAAAATTCAACTACGAACAAGAGTTTCAGAAAATGTCGCAGGCAGATCTGGACAGTTGTTTGGTCATCCCGGATTGCTTATAATTACCAAAATTAAAACAAAACGTCACAAAAACGATATATCAAGGAAATTACCACGAAAGCCTCTGTTATATCTAGACAACCTCCTAAAGGTTCCGAGACTTGTATCATGTTCCCATTTGTCACGAAATCAGAGGGACTACTGAGCTGTCATTTAAAATTCAATCTATTTCATTATTTTAATCAGCTTCTGGGGTGTCTAGTGGGCCGGAGGTATACTGAAAATTACTGGAATATGCTTGAAACATTTTCTTGATCCTGGAAATTCTTAATTTAAAAATGACAGTGCTACTTCAATAACAACTACAGTACTTAAAACAAATCCATGTTTGCCTGTTTTTTTAAAAAAATTTTTTTTTGGCATTTTTGGATTTTTTTGGCAGGTCCATATTCAATCATGTGTCTCATGGGTACACAATTTATCATATTAACATGTTTTCACGAGCACATATCTGAATTTTCATGGAAATTGAATGAAGCAATGAAGTTGAGCTCTACAACCCATGCCATTTTTTGTGTGAAAATATCTGCTAAACTTCATCACAATGCATTCATATCTGTAGACTGGTCATGGAATTTCCGCCTACTGGAGGCGTGATGCCTTCGTGGTCATTCCGGACTGTAAAACTAATCCGCTACGTAACAATACTCGACTTCTTTATTCTTGGCTGTGAGTTCATTTTCTGCCTGTTCATACTGTACTACATCGTCGAGGAAGTTTTGGAGGTACGAACATCCATGCTAAAATTTATTATGGCTTCTCGTCCAACGTTTATGCAAGACCTAATGTAACTACTGACCGGAACTGTTGCCATTTTGATTCCAGATAAAGAAGATGAAATGTCCCTACTTTAAATCAGTATGGAACTTGCTCGACATAGTTGTCATAGTCGTAAGTGCCCTACAGTCATGTCAAGTTTCAGTTGTTATTGCTCGGGTTGTTAATGTTTTGGGCACGACAAACCGAAGCATCATGCACACGTAACCTGAACATGGCCTGAACATTGGCAAGGCACAAACTGACAAATTCATTTTTTACAGATATCCCTGGTGTGTATTGCATTCAGCATTTACCGTACAATAAGCGTGGATGCGATGCTGCGCGAACTTCTCTCCGACCCTTACAAGTATGCCAATTTCGAGTTCCTCGGGTTTTGGCAAACGCAGTACAACAACGCCGTTGCACTTGCAGTCTTTTTTGCGTGGATCAAAGTAAGAACCAACTTGGAACGCCAAATTACGTTGGTTAATAAATTGCAGTTGTGTTTTTTAAAGCTATTTACTTTCTTCATTAGATTTTCAAGTATATTAGCTTCAACAAAACGATGACTCAGCTGTCATCGACATTATCCAAGGTGAAACAAATTTTATATCAAAATTCGAGCATAATGATTAATTTATAGTCATATAAAAGATCATTTTTAAAATAAATTCACCGTGGCCGAAATATGATGGACGTGAACAAGTGTTTTATTAAACAGAAATTATTACATCATCATTTGGTCACCTGAGGTGATGATAATACTTGAAAGTCAACTTGTTCCCTTAAACCCAAGTCACTCAGTGCATCAGCATAGAGTTTCAACAACGTGCATAACCACCTCAGAAAAATACAGTCTTGGAATATAAATGAAAACGATGCCCGTGTACTGTATTCAAAACAGATTAAGCTACATGTATGTTTAAAGTCTTTCTATAAAAAGATAACAGCTGTTAGAAGCCAATGTTAAACCCACTCTGGTTGGAGTCGAAATGTCCAAATGCAACTCATAAATGTGCTCTTCTTGTTGAATCTTAATTGTTAAAATTAAGTCACACTGACCATCACTCTGGATTATTTCATGATTTTGTTTAGAGCAGTCTTGGTTTTCAAAATACAGTTACTTTTTTTTTTGTTAAAACTAAATCTTCTGTTATATTCTCACGTGTAGTGTGCTAAAGACGTGGCTGGCTTTGCCGTCATGTTCTTCATCGTGTTCTTTGCATTTGCCCAACTGGGATACCTTCTATTCGGCACGCAAGTGGAGGATTTTCGTGATTTTGGAACTTCTGTGTAAGTTTTGCTACTAGGGATTAATGTTTTGTACAATCCAAATCTGGCCAAGCATTGTACATTAAGTTGAGCCATTCATGTAACATGTAAACAAGAAACAAACAATAGGTACTTGGTCATATAGTCTATCTGCTGAAAAATCAGGATTATGTAATGAATATTGAAATGAAATTGGTCTAATGGAATAGACATGCAAGTGTGATATATCACATTTACTGAATGCTGCTTTGGACCGATTTCAGATTTACACTGCTGCGTGTCATCCTTGGTGATTTCGATTTCCACGCCATCGAGCAGGCGAACAGAGTTCTGGGACCCATATTCTTTATAACCTATGTGTTCTTCATCTACTTCGTGTTGCTGGTATGCGCACTCAATCAACACATTCTTATCTGATGCTCATTTTTATACTTTTAGGATCGGTTATTTATTTCTGACAATAAAAGTAATTGGTTGCTTTTCCAATGCATGTTCACCGCTGTAAACATTTTACATTTCTCTTTCAGAATATGTTCTTGGCCATCATCAACGACACGTATTCCGAAGTCAAAGCAGAAATCGCCAGGCAGAAGAACGAATTTGAAATTGGGGACTACTTTTTGAGGGTAAGAAACGCTCAAATTTTAACTATGCTAATTTAACAAAGCACCCTTAAAATGACTCGTTATTTGCGACAGGGCTACAACAACGTTCTGGGCAAAATGGGACGCAGAGACAAAATTATCGATATCCAAACAGCCATCAAGCTAGCAGATTCCAACGGAGGTGGCTCCATGCCGTTCGATGAAATTCGAAGGCATTTAAAATCGTGAGTCGTAAACACTGACATCAAACCCGATGAAAAAATGAAAAATGGGCCACTGGTTCACATTTTCTCGTTTCAGCCGCAATTTCTGCGACATGGAAATCGAGATGTTCTTTTCCAAGTATGACAAGGATGCCGATCGGGAACTAAGCACGACAGAGACCAAAAAGATGCTCGCAGACTTGGAAGGAGAGAAGGTTAGAAACGACTCTGTGATGTATTTTAGTATATTTATCAAGTGTTATTTGGAAATATTAATAGGGAAAGGAATAATGAGAGTAAGTTATTTAGGTAGACATTCTCTTGGGAAATTTTCATAAATATTACTAATGCAAGAAACGCTGTAGACGAAATTTCATTGAGAAAAATAAAATCTCAAATGAAATCTCACATTTTCATCGAAAACAGTGTTGTCTTAATTTGCGAATAACGTAGTCAGTTATTTTCAAAACTATCAGAAATTATGAACTTTAAGTACATTTTCCTTGCACTGTTTACCAGAAATTGTAATAATGATTAAGAATAACGCCAGCTGAATTTGAGGTCATTTTTCTAAAATATTTGCCACAGTCGATGTATTTTTCGTTTTTAGACCAAATACCGATAATGCATTTCAATGGATTTAAAAAAAAATTCAAACCTACTATTACGATGCTAATGCTACAGGAGAATTTTGTTTGAAAGCTTTGTATACCATAAAATGTCAGTTTTGAAACTAATGTTCACAAACTGATTGGGAAAAAAAAGGAATTACATATTAAGCCGCACTTTCGGCAAAAATTAAAAAAAATGTAGATCACTAATTATTTAGTCAGCCAATACACTGTAATTCTATAAAAAAGCTAGGAAATCCCCTGTCATACTGAGACATTTTTAAAACTCATAGTTTTCCTAGGTTTCATAGTCAGATACAAATTAATCCCCGACTTTCCCAACCCTGTTTATTAATTTCAGCTAATCCAGCATAATTTCTGTTTGAATTAGAAAACTCTGGATAAAGATATGGAAAGTAAGGCTCCAAAAAGTTCCGGCCCACCGTCAATGTATGATGGTTCACGCCCGCCATCAACGTTAAGCCAGTACGCAAATGGCCCTGGGGTTTCATATGAAGAATACTCTGTGTAAGTTCTCGCATCTTACATTTGCATGTATGTGACCAGAAATTACAAAACCAATTTTCTTTGCAGCTTATCAAGGCGCGTGGATAGACTTGAGAGCTCTGCTGGCTCAGTCATCTGCAAAATTGACGCAGTGTTGCTGAAGCTGGAGGGCATGGAAAAGTCCAAAGTGAAGCGCCGTGAGGCCATGAATAAAATTTTGGACAATGTCTCAGAGGTTTGATTGCAAAAATGCTCGCAACATGATTTACAATTTCCACATTGCTGCAATGCCTGCAGCAGCAGTGGTCAACACCGTAGCAAGCAGAATGTGGCGGTTCTTATTTGTTGCATGCTTTACACTTGCAGAAGGAGTCAGGGTCACCAGGAAGTAATAATGCTCAGATGGAGAAACTTGTACGCGAGGAACTGGCAGCACTTGATGTCGGTTCCAGTGTTAGTCTACCAAGAAGTACTCCTAAACCAGGTAAGTGTGGACTTGCACTTTTCCTACAGACCTTTTCTGGGGTGTGCAAGGCGCAGAAGTAACAATGTGGGAATTATAGTTTATGGGATTCGAAAATTTGATTTCAATGTGTGAAGGTTCAACTGTATTCTTACTCGGAATGTATTTTTGAGCCTTTGCCAAGCAGTCACCTCTCGAGGACCTCGTTTAGCTCAAGCATTATGCAGAGAATCTGATTTTTACTGAATTTTCTGGGTATAGCAAAACTTTCGCACTGTAGTACAAGGATTGGACCTTCAATAGTGGCAACACATCTGTAGAATCACAATGAGATACAACAGATATGTTGCTACAGATAGATCGCTCCTAATTCACACAAAAGTGCACTTTGATATAGAACGTAACTAAGAAATCACTGCCAATTTTATATAAAATGCAGCATGTACCACAGGCTGCATTGTCACCGAAGGAAGACAAGTAGTGTCAAGTTGGTAAACTTACGAAAAAGCAGGGCAGCTAACTACCTGTACAACTGCATGTATTTGGAGTATGATGACAATTTGCGCCTGCGGTATGCGTAAAGTGGCCTAAACCAGTGTTTCCCAACCTTATTTGTCATACCGCCCCCTTTTCGAAAAAAAAGTATTCACCGCCCCCCTTTTCGAAAAAAAAATTACTCACCGCCCCCTTTTAGAAAAAAAATTACTCAAAAATTACTCAAAATTTACTGCTGGAGTAGAAAGTGCTGTAAAGCCCTGTACAGCTGTAACA
>JAQFYZ010003806.1:0-12554 GCA_034695085.1 Cylindroiulus punctatus | reverse complement strand
GGGCGGCGGTTGGTCCTCAACGCCCCCCAAATTTGCCTTGGACCAATAACGCCCCCTTAGGTCTCTTCAACGCCCCCGTTGGGAAACACTGCTTAAGAGTAATTGATTGATTCTCGGTTCATGGATGCCAAAATTGACACAACTATGATAACCCTTACGTGCATTAAACTTGAAATATTACGTGACATGTTGTGGCATCCATGCTGCAGTGCCTACAACACCAACACTACTTGGCGGGTAGATTTAAATGAATAGAAACCTTTCGTGACAAATTCCACGAATTCTCAGTTCCCTGTGCATGTTAATTGGCAAAGATACTGTATGCCGTGTTGCAGGGGTTTGTAATCCATTAACCCAATTATTCGACAGTTATACCTACAACAACATTAGGGTGAACACAAAACATCATTGCTGAATTGAATTTCTTGGAGTTATCTTTGATCCTTTGGCGAGTCCGAAAAAAAAATTAGACAAAACGTTCTGCATGAATCCGACATTATCAATTTCGCCATTTCATAGAGGGTCTATACTTGAAAAAAAAATTATATAGTGTGACATAAATTCCCCTTCGTGTATAGAGCAAGTGTCTATATTTCTCTAAACTCAAAATTAATAAAAATCAAGCTATTCTTCGTGTTGCAAAGAATTGCTTAATGCAACTTTCCCCTATCACATATGGCTTGACTTACAGAAGTGGCAGGTGCTGAGCAGCTCCCTCATCGCAATTCGAGATGCTAACCAAATCTATACGAGTGACCTAACCCAGCGAGCAGCGAAGCTAACGAGCTTGGTCGAACCCCAGATCCAGACTTTTTCAATCAGCTATTTCTGGACCACCCGCTTCTGCACATCAAAATCCTAGTTCCGCTTCATCGCTGGGTGGATCATATTCAGAATAATAATGTGTGCGCCCATGGAAACAGCAATCGAATATTTTAGACATTTATAAAAAATAGCAGTTGGCCTCAAGCCGAAACGATCTCAGCATCCTCCAGTAACACCGTTCTGCTTGCATAGCTCCCAGCAGCACCCTGTAATTTCCCCGCCTAACCTGTTGTTAAATCCCCAATTTCAAAAAAAGCTCTGCATGTGCCCTTGGGTTGCGCAACGTTGCACGCTCTCGTGTCAGTGTTTCCAAAAGCGAACAAGATTTCCATAACTTAATCAAATCTCTCTAGACAGCATCTCCCAAATCAGATCACTCGGAAACGAATATTTTCCGGCGAATAAAATATAGATGAGAAGGGCATCCATTTCACAAACACTAATCCTTTCCCGCGTGCACCATTCCCTCTTAGGTAAGCTAGGACAAGAAATAATTAATGAAGCCGAGCGATGACGTCATCGTGTCTGATGCAGCCAGGCAACGCACTTTATATTTGCGTCTAGGGGCTGCGAGCTGCTAAGGGCGAGAGGTGAATATTACGTGCACCAGAAGAACGTGGAACGAGCGCCTCCGCCACTTATTTATTGGTTTTCTGCACAATAAATTCTTTCATCAAATGCCAGCATTCATTAATCTGCGAGAGCGTTTGGCAGATCCTGGAATTTGGGGGATCTGAAAGAAGAGCATCATGGAGCCAATACTCTGGCAATGCGGTTTAGAAGCAGCTAGATTCGTCATTCAATCGCGTTTGGGAAACCCCTGGATGAAAAGCTTTTGCATTTTACGGCAACCAAAAGACATCTTTATCGTCTTCTCCATTCATGGTCTTAATTTCATAGACGGTGTCATTGCCACTGCTGGATGCGATCGCAACTTTGGTAACCCTCTTCAGTTATGCACAAAATACATTACAAGTCAACTTGTCTGGTATAAAGGAATTACATTTGCCCAAATTATTCTTTTTTTCAGTAACCTAAAACATAATTTCAGATTTAACTACCCCTGACCACCAGGCAATCACTGCCAGCCTATGACCGTTATGAGAAAAGACGACTACTGTATATTTAAATTATTCCCAATAATTACTTAAATAATATGTGGCTCACGATATATAACCTACAGTATACACTGTAATCGCAGATGTATTATATGTGATAAGTTATTGATGTAATCATCCTTAGGATTGTTCAAGAATTTTGTAATCACAAAATGGTTATATTTAAACACCCCAATATCATGCATCATAAACGTAAACACCTTCAAACACAAAATTTCGAACCGCATTAAAAAAAAATGACACAGGCAAAATCATTTAAGCCAAATAATGAGTAATTATGGATTTTGAGTTACATTATTATTGAATACCGAATGAAGACAAAGTTGATCCCCTTACCCTTGTCATAGGCCAAGGCCCTCCCATCCCAGTTAAAGACTTAATATTCGAACGTCCCTAAGCATTTAGTTGACAAGTTCTCACTGGCATCATTGGTCATCATTTGACCAGCTCCACTCCCCCAGAGATTATGACGTAATACAAGACCGTCCGATTACCAGAGCCCTACAAAAACTACGAAGGTCACGGTCATGAAACGTGCATTTCTCATCTTTAATATCTTTCACTGAAACACCAATAGCACAGTTTGTAAAGAGAACACCTGTTTAGGTTTGATGACGTTCAAGTATCAAGGCAGCATCGCTGCATCTTATAGGTGGGGGTAGGTAATTGATGACGTCATCTATTGTATAAAACATTGTGTTAAAGTCTATCATTTGTCATACAGTTTTTTAAAACAGTCTGCCTGCGCCTAGTTTCTTCCGAAAAACTGCTTGGTACTTGTCCATTAAGGGTCCATTATCATTAAAGGTCCACTACCTGTTATGTTAGGGTAGGTTATAGGTTAGGTTTTTTGAGCGTTTATACCTACCCTAACCTTACCTAACATAACCGAACCTAACCTAACCTAACCTACCCTACCCTAACATAACAGGTAGTTCCCTTCTTTTATGGACAAGTACCAACTGCTTACTCAATTCATCAATTAATCCAAAAACTCAACAAATTTTCGCCCACCGGGTGGATAAGAAAAGAAGACATGGCGGGGGCGTGATTGAAAACCACTAAGCTGCGATGGCAATATTTGAACGTCCCTTTTCGTTATTTTAAGTCCCCGATAATGACCTTTCTTCCGAATGTTTATGTTGAATGAAACTGAGCTCTCGCATCGCAAAGCTGCGATTCCTAACACAAACAGCCTGGAAGGGAAAAGATGCTCGGGCAAGAAGGAGCAGGGCGCTCAATGAAATTCACTCACTACGGAATGAGGTCAGAGCATTGTAAATGAATGAAAGTGCAAAACGAAAATAGCGTAGGAGAGCGTGATCTGGGTCACATCCACCCCGCTTTTAATTTCTGCGTCGCATATGGACGACGGCTGACTATCGATTGGCTCATTCGGATGGGTCGGATATATTTCCCCGTAGGCCTGCTCCCACCAGATTACCATCAGAGGAGAAAAAAAATACAACTGCTTTAGACAGACGCTCGCTGGAAGACAACAAACGAATTTTTTGCATTTCTTGTGGCAACAAACGACTCAACCGGCTCGGGTCGGTAGGTTTACCGCAGTCAACAGAATCTGATGATGTTGAGGGTCAAGGCATGTGCACCGACTACTTTGGTGTATATTGTGCAATTTCGGGGAAATTATTCGAATAAAAATTTACAGGGATATACTTCCCAACTCTAGTGCTCCAAAATGGGCTTAGGAATATTAGATGTTAAATGAAAAGTTGAAAACGTACATGTACTTGTCACCATGCCATTTACCACCTTCCTAGGGTAGGTATGTATAAATGATAAATGTATGTATCCCTTCCACGTATTATCCCCAACCAGGTTTACCGTCGCTGGTATTGCTATTATCGTTGTTGTTATACCTGATGTCCTTTTGAGATGACAATGTGATGGTTTGACATCATAAAATCCGATATTTGGAAAAAGTATCACTGAATTAGAAATTTAATTCTGGTAAGAAATTTGTGATTTATCAAAGTTGCTTTTGTACATTCCAACATGGCTGCCATAATACCAGTTTTGAGCTCTCATAACTCCACTACACGAACATGTAATTCGAATCGATCAATATTCGGTTGTTTGAACTATCGACATGTACCGTATATTGGCATTATTGCAATTTCAAATTTCAATATTGGCCTTTCAAATTTCAAGAAAATACAATATCTGACGGCACCACTTATTATTTCGATCTATTGGAGATGGAATGGTACGCGTTTCTTAGATAAACTTTCTGCATGAGTATCGCCACTATGTATTTCTTTCACCGTTTGCTTTGTGTGGAATTTGGCGAACCAATCATCCTCCACATCATAATGCATAAACCTGTATATCCTCGAGAGTTTATTTTCAATATTGCAGCATTTGCAGGTATTGACACAAGGATCGCCTTAAATCGGGAAAAAAATGAAATATCGCCCTCTTCGGACGCCTTCGCACGATCTTATTTACCAAATCTCTCAAATCTATGTTTGCGGTAAAAATGGATTTTTGATGCTGACAATAGCGTGAAAATGCATGAGCTGTAGCCAGCAAAGAAACGTGCCAGCACGTAATATTACAAGTTACTAAATCTCTGAAACAGTCTAATTAAATGTTATATATTTTGTAATGTACAGGGTTTCCCTAAAAATGATTTAACATTCTTCCAGGTTTCAAAACAAATTTACCTGACCACCCTGGCCATTGAAAGTGATAAAATGCGGCGCATGCCAACGCAAGGAATGCTATAGGTGACACAAATCTTTATTAAGAAATAGCAAATTTAGATAATTTTTTAACTTACAATTTCGTCGCTTCATCAATTCAGCTTATCACTTCAGTTTTTTGCTCATGAACCGTTACTTTATAGGATGCATTATCGATTTCTTGGATTTAGGTTCCTTTTCCCTGACTTTCTAGGCCATTTCAATTTTCCTTTACAAGCTATCCATGTCTGGGGGAACCTGATATTCACGTACAATGCAGTTGTGAAATCAATCAAAGAGACAATGTGTGAAAACAACAAATGTTCCAAATGTGACCCCTATAGGGGCTGCTGGGACTAAAGGACTAATGAGATCCTTCCCAATGTGAAATTGGATCCCTTCCATTTTCTGTTAAAATAACAAATTATGGCAAATCGAGTCAAATGATGGCGTCATGGCATTCAGCGCCAATTTGGGCCGCGTTCTTCTTTGCCATCCAATATTTTTTGTTTTCATTTCGAAGAATAACAAAACGTCAAATTCAGTTTGGATAACAGTGTCGCTGTAGCGAGAGACAGCGGGGGAGTCGATATCCCCATGTTTTTCTTCGGCGGTTTGCAAACTCTATTAGTTGACGCAACACTAAAAATTCAATCCATCGTGAAAAATTGATTGTCTTTCCACATAGACGCAAAAATTCGGCAGCCATCGTGATACGCGGTAACCCTGGTAACTGGATCATTTCTAAAATTAGAAGCTGCTCGTGAACCAATTTTTGAGCTTTGGAGATGCCGGTTTGTAATGGATGGTTGTTTCGCCAACAAAACTATTCAAGATTCTTCCATTTCCTACGCTCTGACGGCGGCGCATACAGAAAGAAGAAATTCTGAGGATAATTGAAATCGCACACAGAGCCATCTATACATCGACGTAACGAACACATGCTCCTCGGATGTGTCCTTCGAAAAACGTACAAAACATTTGCTTTTCATCCAATGTTTTTTCTTTCCTTTCACTTCAATCCTGGTAAAAAAATTCGATGACAAGATCAGCGACGAAATTGTTCCACTTACGGCGGAATGGCAGTTTTGTAACAACTAGTACAGAAAATAATGACGAGGGGAGAGGGTGGGGACACTGTACAACTTGTAATTGCAATAGTGTTCATATCTCAGTAATGACTGTTGCACATACATGTATATGTTTAAAAAAGTATGCGAAATTTTAAATTTAAGTGCATTTGGTATAACATAGGCAAGAAACCTTTAAAAATTCCAAGCATGTCATTCCTGCTATGATTCTCCCCTAAATGTAAATAACCTAAGAACATCTTTCCACATTTAACTGCCCAACTGTCAGACTATACGAGAAAAAGTGAATCCCACTTTCTCAAAGTGTCTACAGCCACTTGAAAAACTACAGAATTACTCTATAAAACTAAAAATTTCGATTTAATGAAAACCGAAGTTGAATCACATTTCATCACTGGAATTTCATCAATGATATGTGTTACTTGCTCATGTATACTTGCTATATTTGCTCATTTGACCAAATAACAATTATTGTCTACACTTTCTCTCATTTTTTGCATTGTCATGACGTCACTTCCGACATGATTTCTGTTTCACGTATTCGGGGACATGACTGTTTAACGTGAATGCTTAATGTTTGCTTGATAGTGTGGTGTCCAAACCGAAAGTTATTTAGAATTACAATTGCAACAACGAGAGCAACAATAATGCATTAAGTGCGTTGCTATAATGTGAGCAGAGAATGAGCCAACCACGTCACACAACGTGGTTTACTCATTGGGTGGGTTTGATCTATACATTAGGTGCGTTGTTCTAATGGAAGCTCCCATTACAAGCAATGCACCTACTGCAAAGATGATGCTTCTAATCTAACAAACACTTAGAAGGATAGCATTTTGTACTCCAGGGAACTGTCAAAGATGACATGTTTGTGCTAAATTATTAACAGCAGGCAAACTTCTAGATCAATTAATTCATAGTGAAAATCAATAATGGCTCGCACGGATGTGTAAGCTAAAATCATCTTTTTCACCATATTCAAGTGGCGAGGGAAGTACAACAAGGAGTACGGAAATGGAGCAAAATTATGACAAATTATGAGCATTATCAAGTAAAACCTTACTTCAAAGTTCTGATAAAAGCCCGCCGTCCTTTTATTAAATTAATTACTAAGATAGACGCCGTTTACAAATTGCGGTCGTTAACGTCTATCACAATTTTTTTAAGAAATTGACGTAGGAATATCCCGAAATGTCCCTGGTGGATGATCCACTAGGGACAAATTAAGTGGAAAAGTTTTACCCCCTTTCTGGTGATAATGAAAGGAAATTACTGTTAGCGAATATTTTTTTTTAGAAAATTCCACTCAAAAGATTTTTATAATATACCGACCATCAACTGTAATAGAGATGACATTCTAGTGTCAAACAACACATGTGCTCTATCATTGCAAAGACCAGTGTGTAATATGATAAAAAAATCAATATACGAGACTAGAGGTACCGCGCAACTTCGTTTGCATGCAGCTTGGGAGATGTATTACCCACCCCTCTGTTTAACCCCTTTGCGGGGGTGGGTAATACGAAAAAACACTTTGTTAGAAATGTTTTTGGCACCAAACGAAAACACATGGAAAATGTGAAGGTTGTAGCCCTAACAGATTGGGAGATATAATTGCCCCTCTTTTCAAACCCCTTCGAGGGGGACTACGAAAAAACCCTTTCTTGGCACCCAAGGCAGGTACATGCAAAATTTCAAAGTTCTAACTCTTACGGTTTGGGCTGTGCGATGATTGTCTGTCAGTCAGTTACCTTGTCTCTCTATAAATATGGATTTTATTGGCTCACCGATTCATTTTGCTGATTGGCACGTTGTAGCTGAATAACTATTGTAAATCAAGAATGACAGATGCCCATATTTTTTATGCAAATATTGTGTAGTTCTAACTAATTTATTAATTGCGTAGTATATATTTTTTAATGCTGTAGGCGAAAAGTTGTCAAAACAGCAACCAGAAAAATAAATACTGATAGATACATTTGGTAGATTCTTGGAGACTTTTTGAAAAACCCTACCTTTGTTTAGAATAATGAAATAACGTATGATGATTTTGATAAGAGCACAAATGATGGTTTTTACCCACCGTATTAAACAATATTGCGTTTATGAAAATAGGTAGGACGTAGGCGAAATTTTGAAAACAAAGTTTGCAAGTAACAAATTTTAATTATATTTCTATGCAAACTATTTTCGTGTCTAATAATTAGGAAAACAGCGTATAGGGAAAATCTTGAAAAGTCTGCCAAAAATAATTGATTAAGGAAATTTTGAGAGCATGAAATTGTTTTTCAGAAATGTTAATGACGGGAGAGCATTTTCCTTGAAAGAAATACAGGGATCACCAATAACAAATTTTAGTTTACTTTAGGCATTCTCAGAAATACTGTATAGCACTGATCACGAGCACGTCGTGGGCGGAATGTTTTCATAAAACTGCATCCTAATTTGTAATTTTTCGTCGTAAAATAACAAACACTGGGAAAAATTTGCGTCTTACTATACAGAAAGTCGTCAATACCTATACAATTTCATTCCATCTAACGTATGAATCGTTTTGTTTTTGTGGGTGGGGGATGCTTCAGCCCCCTAGACTGGATCCACCCCTGAGTGGGAGTATAGGATGTTGCAGCACAATAACTGGTAAATGAGATCTCAAACAGGCAGCAGGGATGTTTCTCTATTGTACTTTCAGCTGTTACCACGCCTTATTGAAACCTGAAGAGCTCCTTTCCACCTCCGCTTAGACTGCAGCCAATATTTGCCTCTATTAATCAATCTACTACCCCACTACCCGCTCATATAACTGCACTACTTTGTGTTAGCAAGCAGCAGAGTCAACAAGTGCATCAGCCGTTCAAGCTCCATAGAAACGGGAGGTCTGTAAGCGAAAAATCAATACACGTGTTGAATGAAAAAATCTATTTGCAACCCCACCTACCTACAAATTTTGCCAAATAATCATCGTCAACTAATTTTCAATTTCATTTTATGATATGTCCGTTACGCAGCTGCTGATTCAGAGTTTGTCATGGGGGAACACGTACATGTATTCATTCTTTTAATGAACTTAGGTTTTGTTCTAACGAAGAATAAGAGGAATCACCGAGCATACTCAGTCATTCAAACTGGTTTCCTTTGTTCATAAATATGCTTAGTTTAATTGATAAACTATGCAGAAATTATTGATTTTAAGTCTATTTTCCGATATGGTTATTTTGGAAAAAAGTATAATCATTACATATACTTATTTCTGGTTTGTTTTTAGAACTACGCAAGAACTACTCGAGGCTTGAAATAATACTAGACTACAAAAATCGAAGAAGTTTTTGGCACTATTATAAATGACAGAATCTCCACAGAATCTCCTTAGTTTAGGTGGGATCAATTAGAAAAATAGATCACTATGGATGGATCTTACACGACTCTCTATAGAAACTCATTTTTTAACATCAATATTTATTACGGATTACACACTTACGGATTACGGATTTGAAGAACATCTAAATATTTTAGATTTACCAGGCTCCAAATGTGTGAAACATTTATATTCAACCCTGCTTGTATAGTATACATACGCTCGTACAATAGTTCCTTTTTGTTTTTATGTTTTACCTAAATTTATCTAAAAAATTCACATTCTCATGGTGTCCAGGCGAAGCTGGGTATAACACGTAGTACAATCACTTTGTTAGATTTATTAGGGCAATTTTCTACTTTTAAAATTAGATTACCGATATTGCATTTTACTAAAATTGCATCGATAACAAATAATGTTAATGACTTGAAAAAAATAATTTTTTTTTACAAAACCTGAAAATAAATAATGGATTTGAGCAAAATTTCCTAACAACGTATTCTAGCAGAGCCGATGCTGCCCGAAGAAGACGGCAATCATTAAGTAAACCAGTGTATGCATTGTTTGCCATCTTTCAGGGGCTTGCCCGTTTTGTGCTTTGATAAACCTAACCACAAAATAAAAAGACAGAATTCGACAGCAGGCAGCCTAGCACAGATAAACACATTCGGAGCAGGGAGTATAAAAAGTGTACCCTTATTTTTGTAAGGAAAAATATGCTTCGAAATATTTGCACTGTGAGCATTGGTGTTGGGCAGTTCGAAATTCACCTTGATCAGTTTGCATACAGTTTTATAATTAAAGGACTCGAAGGAAGCAATGACACGGTACAAAGTCGATTTTCTGAAAACGAAGCTTTCATTGCCAGCTCAAAGCTAATTCAAATCAATGTAGGCAAATGTTCTAGTGAAACTTGATAAGCGCGTGGGATTGCACAACATGATGTGTTTTGCAAATCACATATTCTCAGTTACGTTCGCTCTTAATGAAGCCAGATTTGATTTCACCTCAGCAACAGATCAAAGCACCAGGCAGTGTCATTCATGAAAAGGATGTTTACGTTGCTGGCAGGGATGGCAGCAACAGCACGATAAACACGTCCATCCAGGTATACATGTATCTGCGAGACGTGGGCATTAAGCTTATTTGTTCGGCAAATAATTGCTCGCAAGAAAGGGTGTGCGTCACTCAGTGATTAATGAATGCCAACATGCAAGCACGACACGATTATAATAGACTGGGAACGACCAGCAGGGCTTAAGTTTTATGCGGATGACAATTAGCAACTCATATCGTGTAGATTACTCGACCTATATTAATTTTTGGTTACGATTGCCTGTATTGGGTTGTTCATACCAGCATGCCCAAAACCTTAGTAGCTATGTATTGCATTAATAAATCAGAGGGATCATAAAGTAGAGCCCTCCTTACGAAAATTCATTTTAAAGCAGCCAATTTTTATAAAAGGTCCGAATACTGAAGCTTTTCATTTCGTGTATTTGGTTCACATGGAGTGTCAGCAGGCGGCGCTGTAATCGCTAGAATCGAAACTGGCATCCACATAGGAAGACCCTCAAGATGACCGCTTGTATCATGTGGCGAAATCGCCAACCAGCGATAAGCGTAATCTCTGGAGAGTATGGACTGCGAATTACATTGGATGATTTGCCACAGTATAGAAATTTCTTGAATTCAATTTTTTCCTACAAGTATTGCGCGTCAGTAATTCGGTATGATAAACTGTACCAAAAAACACATTGAACTATTCCCTATACAGACGCCATTTACGATTCTAGCGGTCACAGCGCCGCCTGCTGGCACGCCATGCGAACCAAAGACATTTCAGTAGCAATTATACTTTTTTCTAAAAATTCGTCTTAACTTTAACGGGTTTTTAAAATTCATTTTTGTGTGGCGGGTAGGACTTGATCACTCAGTCCAACGCACTACAGTTACACAAATCGAATTAGTCGAAGAAATTAAATAAGAAAAATTGGAGAAAACACTACTTGCTTAGATCTAAACATAACAGATAAGTTGTACCTTTGGATGGATTTCATATTAAATTTCAGTTGTAAATCGGTTGTTCACTTGACCCCCAATAAATAACACGATTTTACCAGATAATTGATGTGATGTGATGTGATGATGTTGAATTCAACATCATCACATCACATTTTTTTCATTTCCTGATCTCGAATTAAATATCACCTGATGGTCACAAAAATTCGTGTTTGCCAATGTTGTATTTTGTAAGAAAACAACATACTGTGCACATCGTCAATGCTCTCTAACACTGATGGCAAAACTGGGGATCCCTAGCTCTGATGATTACAGGACAATTTGCCAACAACATACTGCATTTGTAATCGGACTTAATAGTGTCCATACCATTTTGAAGATTATTGGTCAAGATTACGGGTTTTGGCTTCTGTGTGACTAAAGAAGCACCTTACCTTTGGACAACGGTCGACCAAAAGAATAACAACAAGGATGGCAGAACCTGCTAATTTGCATAAAAGCAAGCTTAGGCGGCCATACGTCCATTCATCGCAGTTTTTTCCGCACTGCCCATGACAGTCAGCTAACCCCTTCCACGCCACTGGCTTTGGGGGCCTCATACATGCCATGACCTCATGGAGAGGTCATTATCGCTAGTGATGCCAGAAGCGGTACCCATGTGTACATCCCCAAATTCAGGGACTTTTTCACTACTAGCGTGTTGTTTCCCATCCGCTTTAAGGGGAGCGTTCACCATACAACACTACTCCATTCATCGTCCTCCTACGCCGCACCACCATTGCCCAATCGGTTCCTTTTCCTCGTCCCCGACCCCACCCCACCCCCGTGAACGCTTCACTCGCACCGAACACGAGAGGGAACATATTTGGACCTTACCTGATGACGAGAACGGCAGACGCCGAACGCCAGCCCAGGCAATGCTGTGGATGAGGACGATGATAAGGATGATGGAGAAATGTAGGTCAATGTCACCAGGTGGCGTGCGGACTAGCGAGCGTGCAACCTCCGAGCGTGTTCGCATAAACACGTTCACACGAACGTGTTGACAAACAAATACTTGGAGGAGAAGTTTGCTTTTGTCGGCGCCTAGTGGCGCTTCGAGACGCAGCCAGAAAAAGAACGAAATTTGAATTTGGACGTTCAACTTTTAGCATTATGCCATCTATGCAATCCTTCAATTGTCATCCAATTTAACAAAAACAATTGGCTTTGTTGAAGATCGAACCCCATTTTTATCTAATTGTGATGACAATTGTGCTCATTTCATAAACGTTGTTGGTCACATACTTGTTAAGGCTCATTACAACAGAAAAAAAATTCCTTATAGATTTTGAATTTGGCACCACTGCAGGCAATCGGCTGTTGCGCCAATTTCGAAATCCCTCCCAGATCCCCACATCGACTGCACTGAAGGTCAATGAGGCTAAAGGTGAGCTTC
>JAQFYZ010003805.1:0-12560 GCA_034695085.1 Cylindroiulus punctatus | reverse complement strand
TGGTTTTTGTGATTGCAAATTAGTGTGCTCCTAAAAAGTGGATTTTACAAATGCATAGGAAATACAGAGTATGTTATTTCAAACGAGCGTGACTGTGTCATATGCAGAGAAGGTGCAAGACGTAGTTTTGTTGGTGATGGAGGTGGTGTCGTGGCTGGTGGTGGTGGTGGTGGTGGTGATGGTGATGGACTGGGCGGCAGAGAAGTCAGCATCGTATGCCTAATATTCATGATAATTGAGCTGGTAAGTAGGAGCAAAATATGCATATTGTTTTACTGCTATTACCACAGTCAGTGCATGTTCGGTTGAAGTTAACATCCCTCTACATGTATCTGGGTTACACTAATTAGATACCTAAACTTTTTTCAGGTGCTCGGCATTGCTTGCTTATTCGTTGAAGCCCACTGGGAAGTCACCACGCTATTCACACGCCACTACTCGTACCACTACTTGGAAAGAAACTCGAGGCAATACCTTGTCAGTGCAAGACTGCTCTATGCCACCACTTGTGCCATGCCTGTGTTCCTGTTCTGCATGCTGGTAACCATATGCATCACCGGGTGGAGAACTAGAATATCAGTACTGGTAAGCCAAGCCATAATGCAATTTTTCGAATGCTTTTAAAAAACTATTTTTTTTATAAAGTAAACACTGTCACCCGGCCCATAAGCATTTGACAAGGATAAATATTTGCAGTGAAGCTCCCTGCCCACAAACTAGTGGGTGACTATGATTGCTTGCAGGAATTTTTTCCTCATTCAAATCTTAATTTTTGATCAAATACAGTGCATTCTCATCACGATAGTAGGCTTCATATGCTACTTGGCAGTGGGCATCGTCGGCATGGTATTTCCCAAGCACAACAACTGGGTACCAAATGGCGCCAAACTAGTCTTTGAGGCAAGTATTTTTCGAAATCAGAATTTTGTCCAAAAAATATGCCCTTCGGCAGAGCTAACATACGAAGTAAGAACTATATACGTAGGAGGAATAGAACATAAAACTGACACGAATTACATCTTTGCAGATTTTGGCAATTATTACAGCAGTGGTGTATTTGGTTCACGTGATCTACGAAATATTCAGAAAGTGAAGGTGTCAAGATTTCCCATAGTTTTGACCAAATACAACATCGACGCCCATGTTCGGAAATTATTCGATTTTTTGATATCCGAAAAAGATTAAGCCGTGTGTTTGCGTTCAGACATGTTACACTCTTGTGTTTTACACTCTTGTTCAATGTTTTTTACTTTAAGAGGCATAATAAACCCATTTCAACCGATGTTGTAATATTATTCTAGTGTGTAATACGACAGCTGATGAAACCTCGCCTGTGTTTACCTGGTTCAAATGTTGGAAAGAATATTTACATGTATGTTTCGAAAAGTTGTGATATCACTGATAATGTGTAAATATCCTAGCACAATCTAAAATTAATTTTGCTGTAACTGCAACTGTTGTAACACTTCCTCAAATATTTCAGAGAACAATTGAAGCCTGATATTTAAAAAAGGTCTAAGTGCCACAGAATTCGAAACTTAGATAATTCAAGCAGTATGATCTATGACCTTAAGGGGTATATGTTACCACATTTTCTTGATTATCTCGCAAACATATATTTGGCTATAAATCCTACTGAATTGCAAGCCAACAATTATGTCATTGTTTCACTACAACGCAAACATTGCATTAGCAATGTGAAGTGATGAATGATTTCCTTACAGGGTGCCCCAAGCTGTGCAAATGAAGCATTTATGAGCAGTTCGTTGGCAACCCAAAATCAATATGTGTAGTGATAAGCACGATAAACGTTTTATATAAAGCAGCACATATAGATAAACAAAACGTGATAAGCAAACAATAATAATTAAATGGGAGTGTGGTCTGGATTAGGGTGTCGGCCATGGCTGAAAATTAGGGTGCGGAAAAATGGCGGATTATCATTAAATGGGACGTGTTTTCTGCGCAAAAACATGCAACCTAAGCCCTTGAAATTTGAAAAGTCGTCATGAACCATCTCAGTAAATGCCCAACAGGGATCTTCCTCCTTTTGGGGCACATTCGCTCGTATTTCTCAATAAAACATTAAAATTGTCCAATTCAAATCAAACATAGACAAATTAAACCAACAACTGTAGTGTGGAATAGTCCTGCTTTTGGGATTAGAAATAAAAATTGTTTTCGATATTTAGCAAAATGCACTGAAATTGGTCTGCGACCTCGATTCAAAGTTCACCATGTTACATAAACAACTAAAAGGAAGCATCCATCTAGCGTTTGTCATCGCCCAAAAATGTTCTGGGTTTGAACTCGTAATCACACCAGGGTGGGTGAACAGAACGTCGAATTGTCTTCCTTGCAGGACTAATATTTGCACGTATTGTTTGAAGCATGTTTGATGATTACCAATCTATGGTGGCTTATCAGAGACTATGACTCAAGCAGATTACCAGACCTCTATCGACAAACATAGCGACTGTGCTTTATGGCAAGACAACAGGCACAGATAGCAATTTTGCAATCGTGGTGTTCGATATATCTAGCCCCACCTGCCAAATCCCGATAGCAGTTAAATTTGGAATCGTCAGTGAACTATACAGGAGTTGTCCGATTGTGCTCGCAGTTTTTCGGTTTTACAGAAGAAAATTCGTCGAAAAAGTCCAGTAATTAAGTAGCCAAGATGCATGTGACCAAAGCAATTTCCAGCGTGTTTTTCGCATTGGAATTGGTAAGTCGAAATAACTTTTACACGAAATGTTACAAACAGGTGGTCCTTAAATTTTGGCAAAAAAAAATTGTCTGTGATCTGGATTTCACGACGAAATGACTCAAAAGTAGAAATATTGAAAATATACTTTATCAAGATATTGCTACATGTACTGTATAGCATTGTGCTTGCTGACATTGTTTCAAAAACAACCTCCTACCTACATTAATTATCAAACAATAATCTGAATGGAACCTGTCCAGAAAACTGTTGAAAGGATAATTTTACTTTCGAGGCCATTTATTTCATTTTCTGAAATACCGAGTTTTCATTACTGAAGCCACGTATTTCATATTTATATTGTGGAAGCATAAAATAATAGATAAATTGATTGAGCTAGCCGTATCTGAAGTTGAAAATTGTTCATGTAGTGATTAAACAGACGTCACTTAGTCTGAGGTAAGATAACGAATGTAGTGTTTCATTTGAGCATTTTAAGACTGAAAAACCGAAATTAAACCAATCAACGTTAACTGCAGTAAGAAATTCAAAAAGTACAGTTTTGTCGATGCTATTTATCCGTTTGGGCCAACAATATTCATAAATTGATCAGTTAATTTATTTCGTTAGTGCAATTATTGTTGAACAATAAAGGCACTCCCATACTCAATGTTTCACACAAGCTGATAACAGTTGACGGATACGATAAAAATTCCTTATTCGACTTAACCAATAAACCATGATACGACTGACGCGATTAATATAATGATCAAATTATCCCTAAAATACCTTGAAAATGTTTCCAAAAATGTCATTGGTAAATCAACAACGTGTTATATTGCAACAGGTGTCGTTACTACGAGCTGTACATGAATATTAACATCAAATCCGCTGTATCTTCGAACATTTAAAATACACTGATATCAATGAGATAACATTGTATGATTCTGGGGCATGTTTACCAAAATGAACATTTGATGTCAATGAATATGACGAGAAAAGCAAACCGAAGGGAACGTAAAAGGACAAATATGGTATTCAAGAGCAAATCATCATAGAGGGGATTTACTATTATAAAGAAATAAAAAAGCTATAATACAATGGTGGACAAAGATAGGTTGCGTTGATATAATAAGGAGCAGAACTTCATCTCCCTGGGTAACACGAATGCTATTCATTGCAGTTACAACATATTGACCAATAAAGAACTTGGGTTACATCCTGGTTGCTTTTCTGTTGAAAGCTCACTGATTACAACACCCTCACCAAGGGTGAATTTAGCAAACCTGAAAAAACTAACCTAACATGCATTAGCGCTGCCCCTAACAGTCAGGCAATCACTGCCAGCCTACGAGCCATTAGGAAGCTACTTACAGGGCACCGTTAACAAAATCACTGTATTATCCAACATGTTACAAATAATTTAACGCATTCTTTAACGCGCCAACAAAAACTTGCTCAACAAACCTCGACATCACAAACTTAAGTTACATCTGTATGAGCCTTGCACTGCTATCAGTTCTTGTAGCAAAGTCTAAGTGTTATCAACCATTGAACAATCAACAAAACTCATTCGACATAAACCATTACATGCTATAATGTGTCCAGATTCAAAATTATGAAATATAGCCCATGAATAACTGATGAAATGAAATTCGTTTTGCTTTCAGTTATTAGGAATTGTTACCTTTGGTATTGAGGTTCATTTCGAAATCTGCCAACTCTTTATCCGGTACTACTCATATCATTATTTGGAGAGCAATGCCAGAGAATACTTGGTCCGCACCAGGCTGGTGTACACCACAACCACCGCATTCCCCCTAATCATTCTTCCCATTGTCATCCTCACCATGTTGGTCACCAAGAGGACACAAAGCTACTCAGTATTTGTAAGTCGCATTTTTATTTTCTGCACCATATTTGCAAAATGTCAAGTCAAATTAAATCTGAATTCAATACTCAGTCTATGTTCCTGGGAGTGGTTGGATGCACCCTCTACATTGCAACTGGAGCTGTCACCCTGGCATCAGCAAATCTGACATGGGTGTCATATCCAGCAACACAGGCGTTTGGGGTGAGCTTAGTTTTTTCCTAACTTAATACATGTGCTTAATTCAAAACTACATGTGCTGTCATGGAACGACATTATCTCTCCCACCTGCTAATCTCCTAGCAGGATAATGGCGTCACCAACACTTGCGCAACAGGTTAACGATTGAATAACATGTTTTATCTGACAAAAATGTTCTCACCAACAGGCCTTAGCCATCACAACAGGAATCGTCTATTTGGCTCATTGTGCCTACGAGATCTTAGGCAACAATCCTGATGATGACATTGATTAATTCCGGAACACAATCGGTAATTGATGAGCAGCTTAATTTTTTTATGTTGGGTGTCCCTACGCCATACTGCAACATGATATCATCATCATTATTAGCTAAATCAATTTCCACGGAGCTCCAACGCTCTTTATGATTCAATTACAAAAAGAGACAAGTTTCAATAATGTAAATGTTCAATAATGTAAAACAAATGTTTTTTCATTGCAGTTTCACAAATGCCTCGTTAAGAATTTCGCCACAACATCTTTGCCCTTCACCGTTGGCAGTGGTGGATGGCCGCCATCGTGACTTGTATATGTTACATCAAGTAACCAAAACGACTGCTTTTTTATAATAGCGTTTTTTAAAATATGTGATGGGGTGAAGATTGTTGCCCATCCCCATGTATTTATGTCTCGACAAAAATTATTAAAAATACGTTGACCAATTTTGGGTTAAAATGCTCCTAAGTTTTACTGGTTTCTTAAGAAAGCAGTGCCAAAAACACGTAATTTTTTGTAAGTTATCGCAATCCATATAATTCATTCAATGTCTTTTTATGGTATGGTAGGGTGAAATTTTCATTACCTTTGGGTTGGTCATGTGGAATCTGTTTGGGCTACTTGAACTTTTCGAAGAACAAATTTGTACTTTTAAATGCAAAACAGTAAATAAATAACGATCGTCAGTTTGTACACATTGGATGTCAATCATGTATTCGTGGACATATCAAGTAAAATCAAGGATAATTGGATGAGCAAATATGGGATATTGTGGGATAGGATGAATGCTGCAGTTGGAGATCGTGGGATATACACTGTATGACAAGTCTAAAAAAGCTGCTGTAACTACGGCCTGAATTTTTTCAGTTTTCTATTGTCAGACCTCTTGCGCAACAGTACCATTGGAGGATGGTAGTGTCACATGTAGTTGATGTCCTGTCACAGTTTATCCAAAATAAGCCATAGTTGCTAGGTTAGGGCGATAAGTTTATCTAAAAATGCTTTGGTAACTGGATTAACACCAACCTTGTCAAACTGCTGTCAAGAGTGATGGACGTTATCGTTTAACATACAAAAGCTGCTTCATTCAGGGTCAACAGTCAGGGCATTGAAAAAAAATATTACAATTTCCTAGTCCGGAGGTCTATTGCTCAAAAGCAGGTCTCCATTAGACCTGCCAAAATGTCCTAGTCATTTTAGTGATCACCGTTCAACAAGCGACTTTTCAGAAGGCGACATGGTTTGTAAAACATAAAACTTCCAAACTTTCAATGTGACAACAGTTATACGCTCGTATAAGATCAGCTAACAAGTTAGTTTTTGTGAAACTGGACTTCAAAAAAAAACCTTGCATTATCCTTGTGCTATCGTTATCAGAACTGATATAACAAGATAAACGCATAATGCATTAAAGTTGAAGGTCCTCTGTAATTTTGAAAACTTTCATGATCGAATTTAAATAATTTTCAACATAAATTGTTGGACTAAAATGTGTTAGCATGGGTATTCAGCTGAAATATAAATTTATGCAGACTTGATTGCCCGTTTCCAGAAACAATGTCAGAAAACAATTCTCTCCTTGCAACATATTACTTTCAAGTCAGCGATTGATCTGGCATGAAAAATTGTCAAAAATATCGAGCTTGTTGAACATCTGTAATTTATATCAGCTTTGGCGTGCTAAACAATGCTCGTGTGATTTTCTCAATAAAAACGCCCTTTTTGTCATCAACAGGGATTTATGAGGACATTTTACCTAGAGAATGGAACTACCCTAAAAATGAACCATGTCACCTTTATCAGCTTGTATAACACCTTATCTATGTGAATCACAGAAAAGAAGGTCAAAAATTTTTTTTGTTGACACACATGATTGTTGCCATGTTTGTGGATACATTATCTGGCAAACTTTGCTATGCCACATATTTGTTTTAAGTGCAAACCAAAATCAGGGTGAACACAACTGGTGAAATATTATTTCCTAATATTGCCTTATGTAATTTATTTTTTTGTTTTCAACGTCATGTTTGCATCATTTTTGTCATGATGGTGGTGCTGTGAGGGGGGTAGTACCCCATGCAGAATGCATGGATATATCTTTTTGACCAATGATGAACGATAATGATGTCTACGTGCACATTTTCAAGACTTTTCAGATAAATGTAACCATCATGCAATGAATTGCGAAACACTTTCCATGAATTCTTCTTCAGTACAAAATAACTGTATATTCGTTTCGTATATATGGGAAGTTGTCATTTTGCATGTAACATTACATAACTGTCAACGAACACATGGCATGCAGCCTTGGTAAATTATGAAGATGTGGGTTGGTCTCAGCTATTTATTAATAAATGTACTTCAAAATACTTCAAATATGCATTAAACGTACAAAATAATGCGGATTTGCTAACTGTTCATAATGCTTATAAGCAGTGCATACACAATGATAACAATGAAGAAAACAATGCAGTCCAGGTTTGCTTTGTAATCTGCAGATAACCTAGTACTCCTCATGGCCTACATTTCAAGTTGAGTTATTTGCAAAAACCCCACCCAATGAGAAACTGCTTTCCAGACATGATATCTACATGTACATGTGCACGTATTCACTAACAGAGAACTCTTACGGAAGAAACTGGAAACATTTTTGTTCATAAACTTTCAAAGAACATTCAAAGTTGAACTCAATGTCGAGTAAACATACAAGGACTTCTTTCAAAAACACAATTTATTTTCATGCTGATAATGCACACAATATATCACAGAACACTTTTACAAGGTAATACATGTTGAGAGCAAGTATTATGGGGGTTGTATAAACACTCCATAAAGTACAATAAGGCACAGCTGGTAAAGGTTAATCGATAACAGCACCATTGCTGGAAATCAAACAAAATCCTGCTTAATTTATGCTAAATTAAGAATGACTGCGAGAGGTAAAGAGCGTACGAAATATTGAACTCGATCAGATGGCACTTTTAAGTACCCGTAATATGTAGTAACTCGACTCAACACGCCAGAAATCATAATATATTGGAAAGGCTAGTATTCCCTCTTCGAGAATGCAATTAAAATATTATGCAAAATACACGGGCATAAAAGCCCTTCCAATACAGCAAAACAATTTAGAGTAAGGCAAATAGATAGGATTAGTATGGCACAGCCCATACAAGATATGTTGTACAGCATACCTATGGCACTACATGATTTATTTATGGAGTTATAGGTTGTGTTTCTCTGAACTGACTTAAGTTTCATACTGGTGGTAAAGCAATACCTTTTCGATATTTGGAATATTTTAGATAAAAAGTTTGGACAACTTTGGCAATCATGGTGGAATTAGGGAAAAATCAAAACCAAACACTCTTGATAGTTTTTAAAGAATACCAAAGCGAATGAAAAAATACTGATACTGAGAACCAATAGCAAAGAAAGCCTAAGAATCCAGGGGATGTGAGTAACATTAACAATAGTTGGAGCATTTCATCAAATGCCAGAATTTCAGTTTAAAACCCATAATGGTTTAAAGAAAAATTAGCAAAATATGTCATGGGATAATGAAAGTAAAGATTATACTGTACATGTACAAAAAATAGTACATGTATGGATAGAAAAAAATTGTGCAAGTTCAGACAATCCAAATAAAACTCAGGAAAACCGTTCTTTAATTGGGAAACATCTGTAACAGCAAAAACGTTTGAATTCTAACAATGTCTAACAAGCTGTCTTTCTGTCATAATCTCAACAGCATGACTTTACCTAGTTTAAATTTCGTATTTATTGCATGGCATATGGAAATAGAAGGTGTGAAGTGGAAGTTTTTGCGATTATTACTTGGTCACCTGCCATCGAGTGGACATTCGTTTGGACATTTACTAAACGTTTCCATGGTTATTTTATATGCAGGTTTACTGATGCCAAACGGCTGGATTAAAAATACTACTACTGCTAATTTAAGCACAGCATTCCTATTGTCGTTTGTGATACAATCATGACAAAAAGTAAAATAAATGCTGCAACTTTCAGAGGTCCCTTAAATGCTTACTGCATATTACCACCGACCATTTAATGGTAGTTGTTTGCATGAATATGGAATAAAAGCACCAATCAATACAAATTCGATGCCCCCTACCCATAAGAGGTGAAAAATGTTGATCCGGTAAAAAATAAATACATAAATACGTTCATCAGGATTAAAAGAAATCTCAGAAGCTAATGCGAGCCAACTTCTATCTTGTACTATGTTCAATTTGCCCTAATGTGCGATCAGACACACAAAAGTACCTTATAACGTAATGGGATAATATTGAAAGGCAATCAATGAGATACTTGAATTTCATTGACCCAAACAACTCCTCCAGGGACTTACACAAGCACTGTCTTAGTTTAAGCTTTCATACTTCTGAAAAATCTGCAGATCAGCAACAGTCTTTGGCCAATGAGCATTACTTGAATAACGCTTTAATTTCACATCTTATGTTTAAAGTTCGATGTTTTTGACACGCCCAAACTTTTGGGTGCAAAGGCGACTATTTTGACGGGTGCAATAATCCCCGACGGGTCCATCGGGGGCGTCGACTGCTATCCTATTGGCAGTGTAGGCCATGGACGGATGGAAGAAGGAATAGTACAGAACCATAAAAATCAAACCCATCACAAAGTTGGCGTAGAAGCCAATGAGCGCTGGAAAATGATACCAAGTGTAGGGATCGGAAAACACGAACCACACAGCCATAAGGGCGCTACCCTCGCAAAGGAGCACTGTATAGTAGGCAATGTACTTGTAGCGTGTTGGGACGTCTTTGACGTTGAAGTAGCAAAAGATATAAATAATGCCCATGACCAAGTCGAAGAAGAACTCCTCCCAGGGGCGGTTGCAGAAGCTCGTCTTCTGCAGGTAGATCCAGCCGGTCATGAGGCTCCAGTGCAGGAAGATGAAGACAAAGATGTAGTACGGGTAGACTGAGGCAAAGAGGGCCAGGGCCAGCACGCGGGAGCTGATGCAGAAAAAGTGCCAGAAGAACTGGAAGATAGTGCCGATCCATGTCATCTTCATCTTCTCGGTTATGGAAAAACGTAAACTGCGATTGTAGGAGGCCAGAGCCCAGGAGAGGGAGAGTAGAGAAGATGTGACAGAGAGTACTTGCAGACCAACTAGTAATATTTGGATGAAAAAAAAACGATATGGGGTCAACTTTGTGCTTGCAATATTTTTAGTGCAAATTATTGGAATTGTTGAGGGCATCAATTATTTTCATGATGGTATAGATGAAGATGATAATGCTGTTGCTGGCTAGTGAGAATGATGATGATGATGATGATTTTGGTAACGAAGATGACTCATGGTGCTGCTGCTTGCTAGTGAGGATGATGATAATGATGATGATGATGATGATGATGATGATGATGATTATGTTAATGCTGATGACAAAGGAAACACTTCAAATGGCCATCACGAAAAGTCAATGGTAAGTCATAATGTAGATAGGACGTCGTCATACCCAACATGTGCATGGAAATCGAGCACAGAAAACTGCCTGCAATAATTGGCTTCCCTTTAAGTACAAGCAAAGGGTGCCTTCTAAAACGGAAAGGGAGATCATGTCCAAAAATTCGAGCCTGGTTCTCATGTATAAACGTACTGCTGATTAAAAAATGTCCCGCTCAATTTGTGTGCAAATTGAGGGCCTTTCCTGTTGCGAGGGCAATGTTTAGAATTACACAGGCGTTGCACCCTAACTGTCAACACTCGATCATACGTCTGACCAGGTTAATTAACAGCTACAGAACATCTGTGCATGTAGTACAAGCATGTATCATTACAAAATTTACTTTGGCATCGAATGCATAATAGCCCAGATCAGTGACCGTGTATCTGGAACGCTCCGGGGTCGAAAATTAGCGCTCGAAAAAACCTCTCAACCAAGTAGAGTTTCGAACGTCAATAAATATCTTTTCATGAATATGATCAAAATAAGCACTTACTTTTCAAATCGTTGTCAACATTTTCTGGAATGTCATTTTTCACCAGAATGTAGATTTGCAAAACAAGTTGTGGAGCAGATTCCATGAAGCACTCAAATAAACGCAGGAGCCCAGCATCTGTGTCTTCATAGATCATAAGATAGAAGAAATCCTTTTTCTTTGCTTTGTTGTTCTTGCTTTGATAACCATACATCAGAGATTCAAAGTACCTAATGTAGGTTAAAGAAAAACGAGATTACCACACAATTTTCGATTCTACCAGGGACCAGTACATGTACCAGAAATAAAGGCGAATGGCAACAGTGGTGGAACTTGCCTGTACCTGTGGCATAACTCATAATTTTGTAATAAAAAAATAAATATCTTTACTGGAACCACAGTATTATTGGGACTGGAGATTTCAATGTGTTGTGTCGCCTTTGCCTTATTTGTAATAGATCCCTACTCCCAAATTTTAATAATGAACTATTGTCAGCTACAGATTATTACACTTTATGTGGTAACCATAGTTTAACTTGCATAAGGTAACTGTCACAACATGAATCAATTAGGTGATCAATTACAGCCAAAACAAACCTTAATATTGGTCCAAAGTGGAACAGCAGGCAAATGACACGAAGAACCCACTGACAACGAGTAGCAGGTGGCCGTTTCTCGTCCTTGTAATCTTGAATATACCTGGCAAATAAAACCTTTTTGGTTACAATAATCTCACTCATAATTAGAAGGTGAAATGTTTAAGAGGCATAGGACGAAGCAATCCAAGAAGTTACATGTACGTGCATGCATGATTTGGCCGGATGATGGCAACGAAAGAAAATATCAATTCCATGAGGAAAATGCCCGCTCATCTATAGACATGAAGGCACAAGGCCAAGAAACTGGAAATTTGTTGCAATCTAACATTCATTTACGAAACAGCAAAAAAACGTTCAACTTCCTTTTTGTCATACATGTACAAACAAGGATATGCAATGACAGTACAGGGTAGGCCAAATTGCATTCTTCTGAAATGCACGTGACACGAATTGTACACCATTGTATCCTTTCGTCAATGCTTGCATAGACAAGGTCATGGTCAATGATAAAAAAGAAAGTGAACTTACCATGTCAAGCTGAACACGGTCATGGTAAAGGCCGGCACCACGACAAACGTCAAAGTCAGAGCAAAATACCAATATTTCTCCCGACTGAAGAAGTAGACGGCCACCAGGATATCGGTTACTTGATCGGCAGTGTAGGTCACCAGAGAGAAAATTACACATAAGATATCCAAGGGACCATAGTCGAATTTGAAAGTGGGGTCATAGTTGTCATCGTCCAACGAAGGGCGCTTAGGCGCTCCTTTAATATAGGAACTCGGGGCATTGTTTAGAAAATTGTTCATCTCCGCTTCGCTCGTTTCCGACTTTTCCTCCACGGCTCTACCGTTCAGTTTTCCCTCATTCAGTTCCATGGTAATTTCAGCGGTAAACAACTCAGAAACTTACAAAAAATCACAACAAACACTCCCACGCGTCACCTCACGTTGCCATCTTG
>JAQFYZ010003804.1:0-12563 GCA_034695085.1 Cylindroiulus punctatus | reverse complement strand
TACGTTGTGCAAAATCCAACCTTAGAAATTCTAAAATGAACAAATATCGGTTCCCAAGTAAAATTAACGATTAGACACGCACTAGTATCACAGTAACTACAATGATAATTATGCGACTTACTAAAATTGCAGTCCAAAGGAAGATGCCATGTTATAACTACATGTACGCTGCAACCCTATACCAGGACTCTTGGTGGAGAAACTAAATCTAATCCCGACCGCAAAATAATTTATTATGGAATCAATATCCAGCAAACAGGATCATTCATATATTCATCGTTAAGCAAGACCATCTGGTTGGAAGAAGAGTCATGAAGATAATAAAATTCACGCGCGGCACATGTCACGCAATGTATGAGACATGTCGATCACTACGCACTCCAATCAACCTCTGGTCCAAGTTTTTGTCTCTGATAAAAGATGGCAATTTCACATCGTCATTACCAGCATGATGAAAATGACATGCATATCGACGTCAGCTAAAGAATAATTAACGTTAATGAGTCCTATAACAGGTCTATACATCCAACCAAGCATTTCCAAAAATAGATGGAGATAATTGGTTCTATAGAAAGGGCTTTTGTTTACCAACATACATGTACAGAACACTATGTTGACATTATGTCACGATAAAAATGGTAATCTCTGCAAAAAACTTTAAATCGCAGATTTGAATTAAAGGGAAAATCACGACAGCATGAATTTCAAGAGTGTAGCTATTTTATGCAAGCCCATAATCATAATTTACAAATAAGTACCTGCCAGGCTTGGCGATCATAATTAACAGGACAAGTTTTGTTACCACTCTTTAGTGCACACGCAAGTTTTCAGGCGATAATTTGTAAGTTACTTCGGCAAAGCAACCAAAGCCATTAATTACCGAGGTTGGTCAATGGCCCCATAATGAATCAGTCTCTCAATAAAAGCAATAACCGCATTCAGCTGAAGCACAGGGCTTGGTGAGGGTCAGATCGAGTGACATGAAAAGAATATGAAATAAATAATTCCGAACTAAAGTATCAATATTTTTTTGAAAGCACGACGTTGTTATCACTTACAAAAGCTGCCATAATAGGTGACCGAATGTCACGCTATGGCTATCAAATGGTATAGTTCCACCAGTACGTGTATTGTTTCCCATCAAGTACTTATTTATCAAAAATAAAATGACGTGACGAGGACAGTAATACGGGAAAGGTCAATGACTTACGTCTACGCCATCACAATAAATGGTAAAATCCTTTTTCAGTTTATCGAAATTATCGTCCTGATAAATTATCAACTTACAGTTGTCCAAGCAGCCCAAGGAACGGTTTTTCCCCTGCCATATCTTCGAGTGGAAAGATTGCCGCTTTGTCGACTCGTTGCATCATCACTAAAGTAAAGACAAAATGATGCTTTTCAGCACATGATATACTACACTGTAAACCGTAAAAGTACAAATGCAGTTTTTGTGGGGTACAAATGTATATTTGCACCACATATATCATATATGTACTCAAAGGGATGAAATGATTTAAATATTTGTACTTCAAAGTACAATGTACCCCTAGGAACACATGTCAAGGGTATGCGATGAATATATGCGATGAACATATGTACCCATAGGGTGAGTATATAGTTTCAAAACATTTGTACCCTTAAGGTTCAACATTTGTACATTTTCCGTTTTGAGTATATTTGTCAGTTTCAAAATTGAACTTATCATAATTTTTCATAAGAAGACAATGCATGTACTTTGTCTGTCTAAAGGATGCTCAATTATCAAATTTAATAAATTAACTTTTCAACATTTTCACAATAACAGCTGGTATGCAGTGTACACTGTGCATGTGTCTCAACCGTATTTGTCAAGTATACAAGACTGTCCTAGCTGTCGCAATTTATCCTTTTCATTATATCCAAATATCCAGCATATTTGGCGTATTCAAGCTGCGCATCTAGTTTAACATTTACTACAAACACAGTAAACAGGGAGTCACGTGTTCATATAACGTTCAGCCTGTTTATACTGTTTAAGGCGACTCGAGGAACAGTCCAATAAAGGTATCTTAAAGCATGCCTGAAAATATACCGATTCCCTCTTATCCCACACAAAAATGCAAAATGTGAACAAAAATTAAAAATTCACGAAATTATAATCCCACATCAAAATACAAAATGGGAACAAAAATTAAAAATTGACGAAATAATAATAGCTCGGAGGTGAAATGTGTGTTCGAATCGAATTTCCATACAGGGGAAATCCCAGGCATGCAAACAACGTGACCCATTTTCCATTTTGGATCGTCTGGCTGAATTGAAACTCGGCTCAATTCTATCGATAAGTTTATCGATAATCCAGTGGAAAAATCCAATAAAAGTTGTTTCTGGATGAATCCAGCGCAGGAAACTTTTTGCCTAATTAATCATTGATGCGAGGACGTCGCCAAAAAACTGCGTCTGTCACGCAATTTAAAAAAGGGTCCTGCTGTGACCAGGGGGCGCTGCTGGCGTTAGCTGCCCCTAAAGGAGGGCAATCAATGCTGGCATGGCGACCAACACTGATTGCCTGCTTACAGGGGGACCCAAACTTCGATTTCTTTAGCAATTCAATTAATCAAAATGTTAACGTCTCAAACAACTCGTATATTATTCATGCAACAACAATATCCAGAATGCAAAAAGGATGAAACACCGCAGCCAATTAACACGAGCATGGTTTTGGCAAGTGTCCCACAAAATCCCTTTTGGGCAAACAACTATCAAAGGACTGATTAGCAAGTGCAAAAAATACTGGTGCTGGTGGTAAAATTAGGGGTAACAATGACGTCCAAGGTCGCGTCAACCTTGCGGGTCTCAATTTTCCAGGAAATTATTGTGGTCAGTAATGACCGTGTCTGGTGCATACGACGCAGCGACCAAAATGTGACGTCACCAACTAAATGTGACAAGAGATCAATCAGTGAAAATTGGCCCATTGGAAATGCGTGGGAGGCTTATTAAAGCTTCGATGCAGATTATCAGTTTGAGATCGATTTCAAGTACACTGTAGGTGTGGGCTTGAGATTCAACCCTTGGCCAAGTATGGGCGTCAGAAAAAAAATTAAGAAATTGCAGGATTAAGCCAGACGCTAAGCATATCCTAAAAGATGTTTATTTAAGGCAAGGGTCAAAACAGTATTGAGGGCACTAGGCTATCCATTTCTTATGAAAAATGCATAAGCATGTATATGGATTATTGGTAAAGTGCGAGCATGGAACGAGCTGGTGCACTTCATTGTGTAAGCAAACAGGTGCCGCATGTCCCAATTATTTAAAGTACAGTACAGTTGACTTCCATGTTAAAGAAATTATAGGTTTGCATGCTGGTAATGGTGTAAACCTGGTATTTTGCGGTTTTTTATCCATACCAAATTGCACGAAAAACACAAAGCACAAACACAAAGCATAACACAAAGTCGTAAATTTCGTCACAACTACTATTGACGACAGAATCTCTTCAGTATAACTACTCTAGCAGATCACTATTTCTGAAGGATACAAAATTTGCTTCATGTTTGTGCATCAGAAAACCTGAAGTTTAGTGGTATAAAGAATATGCCCTGCTCTAACGTAGACACTATGAGAAAGTGGGCTTCCCCTAACGGCCCCCTAACGCCGGTTGTGCAGCCAAATAATAAAATTACATTTGTATGAGCAAAAACATAAAAAGGTAAATTGCGACAGCTAGGACAGGTGTTACTCTTGTATACTAGACAGTTAGTTTGAATAAAAATATTTTGTGCACATGCACAGCATTATGTGTATAATTTCACATAAATCTATACGATTTATGTATATTTAAGTATACAAATAGTATGGTTAGAGCACAGATATTGTATGTCAACTTACGCAAAATATGTTATTCATAACATACAGTGGGTGTCAACACATTTTTGCAAAAAAGACTTCGATATTCATTTCACGTCTGACAGCAGTTTTTGCAGATTTGAATGCTCAAGAATATATGGTGTACTTTTGGCAGTATATTTGCAGTGAGATGTGTAAATTGGCTAGGTCTTAGAGATACAGAGATGAGGTCACGTGCAACTTAGTGACCCCGTTACAATGGGAGGCCAAGCTGCTTTGGGAGGCAAAACTGCCATTGGTATCGATATGAAATGAATAAACAAGGTGCTTACCCTTTACTGTAGTCCCTCAGTCTTCTTCTCTGTAAAACCAGGGCTCTGGGCAGGGATGCAAACGTGTACGTCCCCTCAGGGTGTATCTTGGGAGGCATCACCGTGGTAACGCTGGCCATGGCACAGTGCGGAATTCTCACCCAAGAATTGCCCAAATGCCAACGAATTGCAGTCCAAATTTCACATTGTCATCGTTGTGGCAAGCTCACTGAAACGGCGTCGAAATGGAACAATTAGGCAGAGCTGGTATCGCCATCACCTTCAGTAAACTGACGAGTGCTGCATATCGTGCGTCTAATTCAGCGTACTCTGGTGGCTCTCAAGCACCTGAGTATCGATTGTGAAGCCAGCGAAGGTAAAATCGATTTGGGAAGGCATCCATCATCGCAGCCTATGGACAAGGTGCTTGTATGGAGCCATTTCAGGCTGCAATGACACCCCCAGAAAATTAATTTTAAAAGGAACCATACAGGAGTTCAAGTAGTTACACATGCATATGATACCTGATAAAGTCAGTATGTTCCATTCCAGTGATCATGAGTGATGGCATTGCGAATTATGATCTTAAAACCTCATTCTTCCCTTGATTTTTTCTAGGAAAAACAATTTCTTTGATATGTACATGAAGAACTTCTTTACCTCAAGGAGATAAAAGAAATTGTTTTTCCTAGAAAAAATCAGGTGAAGAATGAGGTTTTAAGATGCCGAAATCGTCAGGAATTTGAACTGTCGCTTTTCAGGAGTGGATGTCCTGCATCAATGTCAATTTTGAGATACTGCATTTTCAAACAATTAAAATTAAAACGTAGCATTTAAAAATGCAGTATGTGGGAGATTTTAACATGCAAGAGACTTAAAAAGTATTATTTCATCACATTTTCGGGATTTTCACTCAACCTTATGTCATCATTCGTGCATTTACATACGCCCTCCAATGATATCAATCATTGACACACACAAAAACAAAATCGCATTTAGAATTTTTTAACAACTTTGCCATGGCTGATGAATTTCAGCCGCATAAGCACATTTTCAAAAGAAAAACACATTAGGCGATATTCTTTTATAAACTGGATGACGACTGATGGATTTTAATCCAATATTCTAGATAACAACAATGATGACATCCCCACCCCCACCTCCGTCATCATGTGCCATCATTTGGCATCCCCTTCCCTATAAGATGTTGAGGTTTGTGCATAAAAATCACATGTTCTGCAATCACATTTCAGCAGAATTTTGATAAGGCTACACTTTAGCTTCAACTAACTGTAAGCAGCCCAATTTCAATTGTAATACATCTGATAAGTTTGTTCTACTTCCAGGTAACACTCGACTGATTAAAAATACTCAAGCGAGATACCGTGTTATTCAATTTATGTCTAACAGCTCCGATAATTTATTATCAGTCTAAGTTGTTCCAGCCTAGTGATATTCACCCAGGTGGAAAATCCATAACTGATATTTCTTGATTTCTTCACCGCCCTACGACACCAAATTGTCGAACAGTGTGCATGCACCTAATAATTGATAAACACATTAAAGCGGATATTTCGAGCCGTTTGAACTCAATAGTTACCACGGTTACCTCTAAAAACTGTCAAACAGCTAATGTGACATGTGATTGTGGTGGCGTTGAACTTGAGCCAGTGAACGCCTTAACTTAGAGACAAGGCGAGAAAACACTCCCGATGTTATGAAAAATTACCAATAACGATTACATTATAGCAAAACGCTTTTAGATCTGAATAGAGTACACGCATATTAATAAAAATGCATTTTTGAAATTGCAACAACATAAGAAAATACTACATGGCCTCTGGTTTCATGGGACCAAATCAGTGTTATGCGCAATTTCTGAAGAGAGTGCACCCTTTCCCAAAATTTGAATTACAGTACATGTATAAACTTTTGCAGTTATCTAATTTTCTAAAATTCAGTTCTTGTAACTTTTAGTTTACAAAAAAATTGTAATCAGGGTAGGACTGTATGATCACCCTGCATTATGCATTTCCCTAATAAGAGATGTACTTGTGTATAAATAGCAGCATTTTCCTGATTACACTGGATAAGCCAAGAAAATGAATGTCAAGAAGAGTTGATCATAACCCAGTGCACCTGACCAAATTTCATGCTTGATGTTCCGGGCCGGGCATGATATATGCAAATTATATAGCATCTCGTCATGTTCCAACAAAATATTTATGATTGCATTAACATTTTAGAGGGTAGACGGCACGTGAGGGTAACATGAAATGCATATCGTTAGTCACATCTCTCTCAAAAGTTATGATGTACAAAAAGTACGTGTTGCCATAGCAACAAAAGGTAATAACCGGAAAGTTTATAAAGCAACAAAACTGCACGCGTGGAGCAAACGAAATTAATGGCGATAATGCATGGACATGTAGGGAGCATAAATTGTCACATTATTATACAGTGTAAATATCAAGCATGTCCATGCGACGTTGAATCACTAACCCTTCCTGATACACTGAATATTCCTTGCCATTCAATATAAAATAATATCTAAACAAAATTTTTTTTTTGATTTCGTGGAAGTGATTCCTACCTGTTGAAATTCACCATGCAGGTTTGAAACAAGTATCAGTATGAGCTCAAATTAATTCATTCTTATGGTATAACGACCATGACTTTGAATTACTGCTATGCAAAACATCCGCTTGCTTTCATTTGCATTATTTGCATAACTCAACCATACATATCAATTAAAATGTTTATGAAATGACCTCAACGCTTATGTTGAAGGACATTTTTCCCATTCATTGACCTCTTAAGGAATGCCTATCGTGACGTCTCACGAATGCTATCATCTTCTTAATGTACCAATCAGAGATTGTTCCAGGATAAAATTTGATCGACAATTATTGAATTTACATCAGCGGAATGTAATTACCCCCTAATAAATTAGTTATCTAGTTCCTAGTCAAGAATCCATTAGCGATGGACAGGTTAATTAACTAAATTGCACGATCATCTAATAAGGATAATGACAGGGTCGCACACATCTTCTCGACAGTCAAGTACTCAAAATCGTTCTGCTAATTGTTACGCAGAGTTGCAATACAACAGTCCCTGTTCAAAACGCTTTTTTTCAACGAGTTCGGCTTCAAGCTTCTCCCAACATTTCGTAGGCTGACAGTGATTGCCTGGTAGTTGGGTAGCTAGATGTAAATAAAAAAATTACATATTTACGTTATACATGGACATTACATCGTTTTCTGAAGTTATTTACAGTATATAGAAGAAACAACAAACGAAATTTGTAAATAAAATTAATTTAATTACCATCTTCTCACAATATACTGGGAAATGTCAAAGCATCATTGTGAAAGACTATTTGCGCAAACTCGTTAGCATCGCAAGACTCGTAAATGATGAATAATGAGGTGCTGCCAGCTTCTTTTGCAGAAAACAAATTCAAAATTGCACTTTACGATGTCCAGGCGCAATAAATACATGTAGCTACGCTTTCAATAAATTAAGAAAAATAATAACAGATCAGGTGAAAATAAAGTGATAAGGCGTTATTTTTTAAATGTCAGCAAGACGATCATCCGTATATGCAGTACTAAATCTATCATTTTTAGCAGTGTAAACACTGTAGTGTGTGGAATTGGAAATTACACATCTAATATCATTTGAGTTACCACATAACACAAATCTACTGAGGTCTAATTTCAATGTCATTCTGAACATTTTCGAGCCTAATGAGGTTAGGGCCAAATATGCCAAAGGGTTACAGCACATTCGTAAATAAGTCTTTTCAAGAAAGAAAAGATTAAAAAGTTAGTTTTGTGAGTTTGTCTGTTTATGAAAAAGGCACCTGGATTTAACAAAGCAAAGATGCAAGAAAAATCATTTCCATTTAAACTGACAATACTTAAACTTTCACTTGGACCAAACTCAATTCAAGGTAAATCATAGAGATAAATAGGGAAATTTTACAACTGCAAACAACTAAATATAAAACTTTATAGCACTTTCCAAATAATAAAATTTAGCAAATCACCCCAACTGTTGGTATAGCAAATTTACCAGATATCATTTTGTGACATGTGGTCTCAAATACATTGAAAAATCTTCTTTGGACTAGAAATCAGTAAAGGAATAACGCTGCTGCATTTACAATTTGCAATCAGTCAGCCTGAAAGCCATCATGTAAAGGAAATATCACAAAAATTTGTGTTGGTAAATCGAAAAGCAGAACTAATGCTCATGTCTTAAAGACCTGACAAATGAAATACTTGAATGCTGGTTTTGCTCAAGCCTAGATAAAACACGAACAAAAACTGTGAAAGACCTTGGAAAGGCATAAATACGGCTCATGAACGAGACTCAAAGAGTAAAAATAAGGTTGGCTACACAATTGTGTACAACAACGTTGTAAAATAATGCACTCTAAAAATGTCCAAGGTAAAATATAATATCCATACCGGTACCTGAAAAATTGCTTTAAAATATAAATACGCTTTCCTGAACCAATGGAAACGTACAAATTTAACTAAATGAAACTTTTACTCCAAGACAATTCTCGAAACCAAACGTCATAGCAGCACCACACACATGTAGCTGAGTGTTTTGCAAACATGGTCGCAAATATCTCAAACGTTTAATTTTTTGAATATGGTTATGGCCCAAGGCAATATAAAACAAATTTCCGCCATAAACAATTAAATTATTTTGCTAAAAATTACGTTACCTCAACAGAAACGATCACTAACTAATGTGCACAAGGCGTGATACTCACCTTTTGCCACCTGGTTTGGGGGAAACAAATGACCATTAATATTATTATTATTATTATACGACAACGAAACCATCTAGTAAACATTCTGGAATGGAAATTAGCTTAGCCATTCAAGAAATCCAAAGTGCAAGTACAGGGTTTCCAAGATGTGAAAATGTGTTGGCAAGTGATTCACCAAGTGTGCAATCTATAAGGGAAGGAGACAAAAAGGCAAGAAAAGGGCATGTGCACACTCGAAACGTATTACCTGCAAACTCTCGTCTTATGTTGTCTAGCACCATGAAATGGCAAGCATGAAAGATTCACAACCTTGGTTTCCTGAAGAACTATGGACATACGGGTTTAAAAACAAAACGACTAATAGGTATTAGCTCCTAGAAGATCACAGATTTCGGAAAATGCTCGACACCAAGCAATCCTCAGTTTCTTTCTTTGGTAGATGCATCATCTTATCGATTGTTCCTAAAACGTCAACAGTACGTTAGTTTAAAATTATTATCATTACACGTGTCACAAAGGAAAAAAAGCAAGGTTAACTTACCTTAATTAAGGACGACTTTAGCATTACATGTGCACAGTTTCCTGTCTGTAAAATAAATACAAGTATTTTAGGTATAAATATGGCATCAAAAAAACAAAAAACAATTCCTTGAAACATGTATTATTGGTCATTACGAATGTACTCAAATACACCATTGCAGGCAATGACAGGTGGGTGAACATATTTATACAAACCAATAAACAAGAATGATGCGTCAACTTATTTATCAAATGCAACACCTGATCAAACAACGTATGTCCATGCATGCATGCGTGTAGACTGCCTTTATATTTGGTAACACGTCAGCTTATCTTTCAACATGCAAGGGTGACTGTTTTGAAACAGCAAAGACAGCAAAGCACACGAACAGACGTTTCAAAGGGATTTTCCTTGCCAAATAATGTAATGAGAACCTCACCTTCATATCCTTGACCAATTGGAAAGATAAAACAGAGAAAAAGCATTTAATAACAGAGCAAAGCAAAGGCTACATGTTAAAAAACTATGAACAAATCAACCTAAAACTTTCTGCCTTCAAGTCTTGGCAAGCAGAAGGTCGTGCAAATCCTAAATCGTGATTGTGTGGTGCATTGTCACATTTAATAAACTTATAATATTAAAATTTTGCTTGCTTTCGTTAAATGCGGTGGTACTTAAGTTGAAACTTAAGTTTAATGATTTCAGACTAGGAAAAAACAAACATATAAAGACAACGTTGGTAAATTTACGTTTGCTGTTTCGCTTTTTCATACTTTCTTGGTCAGTACAATGCTATGTCACAGCACTGCAATGGTCAGATCATATTATTCCATAATGCATAAAAGTTAACTTATGTAATGACAGTAGCTGCCATTCAAATTTATAAAATAAAAGTTATTATAAAACAGCACAGTCATGGAATCCAATTGTTCGTTCAATTAACAGTGATTTAATTTTATTTACATCGATTTGAAAATATTTCAGTAACTTAAACAGAAGGTCTGTTGCAATTATACCGTATCGATGGATTATACTTCTACACACCACATAAATTATCACAAAATGCTTTGGAAATTGACTACCTAGTGCTTTTAAAAGCCAGAACCAAATAAATAAAAGAAATTCATAACTAAGGGAGAGGGCAAATCATAAGTTATAAATCCTAAACTGGACATTTCCTAATAGGCTACTGAAAGCAGAGCAATACATCTCCAGATTGTTTTGTGTTTTGTGATATTAAAACTGAATTTTTTGCAATGCTTTTCAGGATAGTCTAGTTTCACATACAAACAACATCCAACAGATCTATTAACGTAATATGTACCCAGTGTTAGAATAATATTACAAAACACATTAATGTTGCACATCTCTTCCAAAATGCAAATATTCAGTGCCACATGTGGGCTTCACTTAATTGCCAGGTGTAAATTTAGGATATCTTTAGTACATATAGAGGCTCACTTTTTGCTAGCTTCCCCTAATAATCAGCAAACAGCCAACTATTCACCATATCCCATTTTCTAAACTAAAAAAGCATAATACTGTTTCAATGGTACAATAATATTGAAATAATAACTAGCAAAGAAAGCATTTAAGTCCTCGAGAATGTTTTCTTCACTTACAAGGAATGATAGTTATGCTCCGTCCTGGATCGGTAGAATTTGAAGGCAACGTAGCAAATGGCAAGGAGGCCAAACGCTAGTATAATGCCACCGAAGAAGCTAGGTGCATCAAAACGTCTTCCTCCAGCGGATGGTGGTGATTTAGTCGTGGTGGGTTGGGCTCTTGTGGTTGGAGTTGTCACGGGATTTGTGCTGGTTGTGGGCACACTGGTTGATGTAGATGATGTTGTTGGAGTAGATGTAGATGTCGGGGTAGTGACAGTAGTGGTTGTGGTTGAGGTTGAGGTGGTAGAATTAGGAGCTTCAGTTGACGGTACATTTGTCGTAACATGGGGATCTGTTGAAGCAGGTAATGCTGTGGTAGTAGTGCTTACATTACCAACTCCAGCTTCACCTTCACTTTTGTTAGCAATGCTCGTTTGAGAAATGACCACTCCTATATAAATGAAAATAACATTAATGGGTGCAATGACCTGAATCCAATAGTTCATCTAGTGCATCCCTGTACTTAAAACAATTGATGAAATAAAATGGAAATCCATGAAATAATGATTCAAAAATAATTGCTCGTTCATTTTATAAGTAATATTACTTTCCCTATGTAGAATACATTGGTAAATCAACAATCTGGTAGGCCAGAAACTACAGAGAACAAAACCCATTTAAGAAAATAAAATCAACGTTGTTACTAACAAAGCAATGATCCTCTGGTTTACAGGACTTTCTAGCTGTCAGTCAAATATGAATGAAACAAAAAGTTAAACATAATGCTGAATAGCAAAACTGAGTCACTAGCAGATTTAAGGATCTGATAGGACGAAAACTAAGTCGTGCATTTGGGATTTTCTGTGAAGGGCTAGCACTTTTAACTGCAGGGTCGTTTGAACTAGGAACAATCTTGCACTTTGATTGAAATCTTATACAGGAGGTCAAAAATACAGTAGCCATGAGATCTGTTGTGGGAGAGAACTGGAACTGTGAAATTCACCACAAGGAGCTTGCGATTGGTTTACTGATTTTAACACAATTAAAACTGAAACAATGGCGCAGCAGCAACTCTTTCAACCAGCAGGAGAGCCAGGAGAAAAACATTCTTCGAAAACGAGACTTTCTCAACCATGACGTCAAAAGCGGACGCGTTAATTCCATGCCATCCAGTGTAAGAATACGTATCGATCTGAGTAATCGACAAAATCGATTTTGCAGTATGAACAATTGTTCTAATTAATTAAAATGTGTTGGCACTGCATATCATCATTACAGTAAAACCCCATAACAATAAAGACTTTTCAAGGCTTTGCATTTAGTGAATTCATATACTGATTGCTAACATTGGCCTATGAAAACACGGGACTGTTTCAAACAGTTATGTTTCCTAAATATTAAATCTGAACCTTGAGTTCGTAAATAGATTGTCTACAAGATTCGGAACCATAATTCCATGACTTTTTCACAACTTCCAAAAAGCTGTTCAATGCATATTAGAA
>JAQFYZ010003803.1:0-12564 GCA_034695085.1 Cylindroiulus punctatus | reverse complement strand
CTGGCTTCCCGGCTAGTATTGGGGGATGAGCACCCACACCCGAGACTTCGCTGCGAAGTATATGGGGAACTTTATCTAACTGTTTCAAATGAAAAACAGACGAAAATATTGCACCAGCTGCATGTCTGCAAAACCACAATCACCACATAAAGTGAGCTAAAGGTTCACAGATAAAATCGATGGTTCAAATATCCTGGTGTCACGTATCCAGATATTTGGTAAGCAGCATCTACGTGCCTAATGATGGGCCTCTGAGAGCTTTATGAAGTTTGCTCTCCTATGCTCTCCATGCAGATTTTTGGCCGCATTATTCTTGCACTGTCAAAGGGCCATCGTGGCACCGCAGCAACAAACTGTCCTAAAATGTTGTTTTCTCCACACCGCAATATTTGGAAACGATTTTCTGGTTACGACACGTTCTGTGGATGCCATCCTCTTCGGATTCCGTCGGCGAGAAAACCAGCTCGGATTTGGAAGGACACATATCGGAAAAGGGGCCATCCACAAAGGTGTCCACTGACCATGCCCAGCATCACGTCCTTTTCCAATGCCTGGGCACGCATAACATGGCCAAAGTATGTCAGGCGCAGTCTGGTGATCCTGCCTTCCAATGAAGCTCCAGGTCTGATGCGTGCGAGTACAGCCTGGTTAGTGACCTTATCAGTCCAAGGTATTCGAAGCAGCAATGTATTAGCGTGTGACAAAAATTCAAAAATGAACACCACATAGATTAAAGAGTAGGCTTTATTGGAACAAAGCATGTAGGGGAAAAACCTGTTTCAAATTCCTTAGGGGCCTTAATGCCTTGATTCACAGGAAGTGGACCTAATTGGGTCATGATCTTTTCATTCAATGACATTTAAAGGATGGTTTGTCCATGTCTCATTGGCCTAAATTAGTGTTTCCCAACGGGGGCATTGAAGAGACCTAAGGGGGCGTTATTGGTCCAAGGCAAATTTGGGGGGCGTTGAGGACCAACCGCCGCCCCCCTGGCTGATAAGAAGCCTCCCCACCAAGTGTAGAGAAACGGCCCAGATCATCATACTAAATAATCGAGCGTTTGTCCGTGGAAGCTAATTACTTTCAACTTTTGTCCGCCAGGTGGCGCCACAGTGCGAAGATTCGAGATTCGAACTCGGGATCTCCTGCTTGCTAGGCAGGCGCATTAGCAAACCAAGCCACGGCGCCAAGCATATGGGAGATACGCAACACAGAACCCATATATGTCTTTAAAATTAATTAATAATTAAATTTAATTAGGGAAAAACGTAGGCACAGCTGAAATTCGAACTCGGGATCTCCTGCTTGCCAGACAGGAGCTTTACCAATGAAGCCACAGCGCCATGACCATGGGATGTGGAAGACAACCTAAATGTCATTGAAATCGAAGTGCGGCGCACGCAGCGCCCAGCGCGTGCTAAGCGCGCTGGTTTCATATATGAGGGCGAACATTTTTCGCGGCACGCTAATACGCGCCGCTTCCTTTTTTCATTTTAGCTGCAGCCCCTTAGCTCCCCCAAGAACCGTAGCTGGAAACGCATCAATTTGTAGACAATACTCACAATAATGTGCGGAGTTTAGTGGTTAAACGTGCACTGTGACATGCAGCCTTGATAGGCACAGGGCCGCACATGCGGTTTATTGGCTCTTCCTTGAGCCCTCCATAGGAAACAAGGGAACCATTCAAATCAAACAACAGTGCTTTAGCTGGAGTCGTGTTACAGCTGTACAGGGTGCCTTACTATCGAAGTTTTACCGCACTTTCTACTCCAGCGGTGAGTAGAAGGGGGAGGTGAATAATTTTGTTTTCAAAAAGTAGGCGGTATGCCAAAAAAGGTTGGGAAACTACTGCATAAATGATTTGGAACTCCGTTTGTTTTTTTCATTCGGACAGGAAATGCGGGGGAGTGGGGGAGTTCACGAAAATAGGACAGGGGGTCTGAAAATCACGAAAATCCCAGGACGTCCTTTACGGATGGCCCTAAAAGCGATAAGTGCGTGAAATTACACGCTGGTGACCCGGTGGAGTTGAACTTTTGAAGTTCCAGATAAAATCCAATTTAAAGATTATGTCCGCACATGCGCTCGTCAACCTCTCCACCTCGCTCTTCTGCAGCCGTGGACCGAATCTACTATTGCATCGAGTATTGAATTACTATTTCGATTACTTACGTGACATGATCCCACTCCTGGCTTTCTTTTGTCCTATGCCTGGTAACGGACCGTGGACTTGTTTGGGCTTGTCGTTGGCGTCATGTTGTCATAACGATGAGAGTGGTCCTTGGAATTCTGAACAGTATGGCAGTTTGATGCCCTAGCTATTGCCATGGCTTTTCATTTGAAATATGCCATATATTGACTGTTCCGCCTGCTCCTTGAAAGCTCCAGGGACGGCGGATCAAAACAAGGTTCTGATCACTGGTTTGATGGCGAATCAGTATGGAAGCCAACAATACATGTACAGGGCAGGAGATGGATTTTTTCATAAATGGATTTCATTAATGGAAGGGGTGAAAGTGGTAGTGGTGTTCAAGCATTTCATTTCTTGAGTTATGTGCAAAAATGGATTCTACAGATTTGAAACTGTCGTAAGAAAATGTGTGGAAAGTTAATGCTTGAAATTTACATTGTCTAGTGTCTTCAGGTTATGGCCCAACCTGTTAGCTCGGTATTTTTGCACTCTCCTCAGAAGAATTTATAAAGGCCCATTGAAAGTGATTTTCTGTAATTGAATTTTGATAATTTTGGACAGATATGATAATTTCAAATGAAACTAAATGTTTTAATTCAAACTTTATATTGATTGTAAGCTCCTGCACTATATAAAATAAAAAACCGTTTCGTTTTTATTAATTTTTCTAGATATTCTTTATTTTGCCAACGACAGTAAATATCTTATATTCCTATGCAGGTGGCAGGTGCCGCCATCTATCGCACATAAAGCAAAATAAGAGGTCAAACATAGAATTATCGTTTTTATTAATATCATATACATATACATACCGAGACCAGACTTGCTCCTCACCCTGTATACAATTTAGCGAAGCGTGGTATTGGTCTTTTTATTACAAATATCGGAGCTATACATGTAATTTGTTCATCTGGTCTCTACGGGGAGTGATTTGAAGGGTGATGTATTAAATTGCCAACTTGCTTCTCATCAAATAAGACAGCTGGCTACTCGTGTTTACTTTTTTGCGGCGCAACAATACATTTTCATTTTATCCTTACTGATAGACATTGTCATGGTCAAAATTTATTGAAGGCTTATAATAGTTGTAGTTTCTTATAGACTGTAACCTCCACGTTTCAATTTAACTTCAATATGTTCAATTAAGACCCATTGCAAGTGATTTTTTTGCAATAATTTTGGACAGATATGATAATTTCAAATGAAACTAAATGTTTAAATTCCAAGTTTATATTGATAGTAAGTTCCTCTGCTATATAAAATGAAAAGATATTTCGTTTTCAGAATTTTTCCAGATATTCTTTATTTTGCCAACAACAGTAAATCTCTTATATTCCCATTCAGATGGCAGGTGCTGCCATCTATCGCCCATAAATGAAAGTAAAGGGTCAAACATGGAATTATCGTTTTTATTAATTTAATATACATTTCCATAAGTTGACAAGAGCACATCCCAAAAAACGCAAGTCCCTGTTAATGTTAACAAAAAATTATTTTAATATGTTGATCAGGAAAGGAGAAATTGTGTTTGGTAATCTATGCAGGGTGTCCCTAAAGTCACAACGCACTTTCAATGGGCCCTAATACATTGTATATTTTCAACTGCTCTAAATTCAATAATAGCTGACACCTCGATGATATAATTTTGCCAACCATGCAGGTACAGGTATGACAATTTTAACCATTCGTACATGTATCCACGATTATTCTTGGCAACGCCATCGTATTTAGTACAGCACTTCCACACTAGTTGGCGGCTGTATTTTTTTTATTTTTAATTTGGGTCATTGTCAAAACGCCAAACATAACTGGTGAAGTTTTCACCCCAGCCTACTCGGCTAAGCTGGTGCAAATGAAGGAGATTAAGTTTTATTACATGGGAAATGTGAATATGTCATTTCATCTAACTGTTGACACGAAGATGGCATTTCCTTCTTTAACGGAATCTTTACTCTTATGTTACAGTTGTTGTCAGATCAATATGAAAGTGCCAATGAAGAAACTGATTCAGGAGAGAAGCCAGCTTCCAAAAACGGGTAAGTAAATGACTGTAAAACATATATTGCTGAATTTGATAGTCTAGTCGACATCTTTGTAAGTAATTCCAAACTAGTTGATATTCGAGGAATGTCATTGTTTCATCTATATTTCATTGCAGGTCCACTGAAAGTCTTGCTTCACGAAAAAGACGAAGTTCAATAGTTGTGATTCCCCCCATGCAAATATGTCCCGGCGATCTCTTGGTTTACAGCAAAGTACTCACTCACAGAAACAATCTTTTAGGCAAGTAACCAATCATCCTTTGCTCTTTTTTGCTCATTTTTATTTCAATCTGCATCCTGGACAATTATGTTATCGCCACCAACCGGTCCAATTATGCGATTTTCATCGATTTCTGATAGCATTGACATGAAAATATTGAAATCAATCATCTTCCAAAAAATAAAACATATGGTGAAAGTCCAGAATATATTTTATATTTGAAATAAGAAAAACTGGCCTTCATTAAGGTGAATAAGAAATATTAATTGAACGGAAATGCTCAGGCTTTTCCTAAAATTAATTATCCATATGAAAAAGAAATGCATTTTTAAATGCAATTTAAAATATATGTAAATTGAGACATAAATGTATTTCTGAAAAATACATTTGCAATACATTTTACAATACAATTTGCAATGTATTTCAAAATGCAGTTGAAATACATTGCAAATTGTATTGCAAATTGAGACATAAATGTATTTCTGAAAAACACATTTGCAATACATTTCTTTTGCATGTGGGTACCTTATAACAGTATTTATATTTGTATGATGCGTGGGTATTATCGCAATGATTGTCTGTAATTTCTGTCCAGTTTTTTATACTGCCTTTTGTTTTTTATTTTAGATTTAGACGGTTCCACCCAGAGTTTAGCAGTTTCTGACGGTAAGATTGCATCGCTTACACTTCTCAAATCCTCGTCATAACCTTTCGTACTTGTTTGCATGAATGATTATCATGAGATTAGCATAGTGCTCAGAACGCATCATCGATTGAATTTCTTCCTTTGAGCTGAAGATTTTATTTTCTGAAAAGTGGTTTTATGAAACTGCCTGCTTTGGAATATAGAGGGCGCGTTTACAAGCAGTGCGTTAAAACTAGAATTATAAAAGAAACGTGACTTTGATTGATAAAAACACTTTGAAATAGTTGGGAATGTACTGTAAACGCTTTTCCTGTGTGCCCCTGTAAGAACACGTTGGCTCTGGAGCACCTCCAAAAAGTGTTGACAGTGACGCAAACCATGGCCTTGTTGGCATCCTGTCTCGACATTTCTCCTGGTCCGACTCCCTCAAATATTCTGCCAACATGTGATCTTATCTGATGCTCATGCCTTCCCATTCATCTAAATTATGTCCGTATTTTTACTCGCAATTCTGCAACACAATTAGAACTCCTTTTCTGGCTTGTGTGTGAATTTACTGCAAATGTGAGCAAGTCTTCTATATAAAGACTGCATTGAAAGTGATTTTTGCAACTGAATTTTGATAATTTTAAACAGATTTAATAATTTCAAATTAAACTAAATGTTTTAATTCAACGTGTATATTGATAGTTAGTTCCTGCGCTATATAAAATGAAAAACATTTCGTTTTCATAATTTTTCCAGATATACTTTATTTTGCCAACGACAGTAAATCTCAAATATTCCTATTCAGGTGGCAGGTGCTGCCATCTATCGCCCATATTGCAAAATAAGAGCTCAAACATAAATTATCGTTTTTACTAATATTATATACGTTTCCATAAGTTGGAAAGAGCACATCCACCTCCTGTTAATGTTTACAAAAAAATTGTTCTAATATGTTGATCAGGAAATTTGGTATTTGGTAATTTTATGCAGGGTGTCCCCAAAGTCACAACGCACTTTCAATGGTCCTTAAGAACTACTTTGTATGCAAATTTGTTCGGAATCGTGCTTTTGTGCCTTGGATTATCCCATATTTCAAAAAATATCATTTTTGTGAAATGTGAAGCTTATTTTGAGGAGCAGCATTAGCAGTTTTTCTGCTGCTAATGCATTTTGAAATGCACATATGAGAAACCATGCATGCTGGTATAAAAATCTTAATGCACAGGCTTTCAGGAACTAAATTAAAAGAGAGCTGCTCATTTTTGAGTTGAAAAAGTGGGCTGATGTTTCTTTGAGCACAGCCATTTTGGCGATTGATCTAGGCAATTTTGTCTTATTAAACATTTTTTTCTTACAGATGCCAACAGAAAAGGCAAGAATACGTGGTCCCTTCTACGGTTGGTAAGTGGCTGAGGCATTACGGTTTAAAACCTCTTATTATATGGTGAAGTTTTCGATGTCAGTTTGGGTGTAACTTTATAGGCCAGCATGTCAGCACATAGTCATCTCTAGTCTCTTTATCTATTAGTGAAAATGATCGATTTTCAAAGTAGTTAGCAATCTCGCACTCTAGTGCATTATGCAGCTTAACCATCCTTTTCTGAATTTTCCTTCGCACATGTCAGGGATATGATTTTGGATAATTGGGCTTTTCTTGAAAATTTTCTTGAAAATTTTCTTGAAAACTTGCCTTAATGCTAAGATAGCCTATCATTCATTTTATCGCCAATATCGCTTACGAAGAGAACTAGAAGGGCATTACCCAGACTTAATTAAAACTCCGGTCATATTAATCATTTATGGCTGAAAGTGGCAATGTTTAATTATGGTAGACTATCAACATATTTGCTGCTCCCCAAATATGGCGACTGTGAGCGACTGTCATGATTGGAATTTACTCCTTTATTTGTCGTCCAGAAATGCTGGTCGATGTTATTACCTCGCCACCATTTGATTATAAGTTTACTTTAAAAGCTTCGTGGAAAACCAACAGGGCTTCATCCTCTGACACCCATGAATCATATAGGTTAGGGTTTATTCGTTGAAGGAAGACGATTACGATATCGCCAAAGAAAATCAGCTAAGAAGGGATACTTCAGGAAACGATGTACAGTAAGCTAATAAACATGATGATATATGACATAGAATAAACTGGAATATTACATATTTGGAACAGGATTGAACAGGATTAGTTTTCAAAACTTGTCCATTGCAGTTTTTGGTTTTAAATTTAAGTTAATGCGATGTCCTGACATGACATAGAATATGACATAAAATAAGATGGAATATTACATACTTTAGTTCGCTTCATGAGATGGAACAGGATTAGTTTCCAAAACTTGTCGATTGCAGTGTTTGGTTTTAAATTTAAGTTAATGTGATGTCCTGATGGGTACACAATCATTTTTGATTGGCAGTAAAAAAATCTCGACAATGTTCATTCTGAACTCCGTGGTTCTCTTTTAATTTTTGAGATAAAACATTTTCTGTCTGGGGTTCATGAAATATTCGGATATTTTTAAGGTAACATTTTTTGTCTGGGGTTCATGTAATATTCGGATGTTTTTGAGAAAGCATTTTCTTTCTGGGGTTCATGTAATATTCGGATGTTTTTGAAAAAGCATTTTCTGTCTGGGTTCATGTAATATTCAGCAACAAAGCACACATGTGTATTGATTCGCCTATCAATACTGTGTTATTCTATGAAATATACATTATTTATTTGAGTGGGTAATTATGTTATACATGTATCAGTTTGTGTGCTACATTTGCACGACGTTTTAACACTACATAACAAATAAATGAGGCAATTGTCATAGGGGTCACCAATGAAAGGGAACGAGGACAAAAATGTAATGTCATATAGAAATATTTACACTATGATTTAACTTTCAACAACAGTAAAAACTGAAGAATCCATATAAAAAATATGGTAAAAAGAGTAAAAACGCTGTACTGAGCGAAATCCATGTTATTGGGTGGTAATTAATTGCGTCGGAGTTTAAAACATGATTGTCTATACTTACATGTATAGGGTGAACTACAGGGACGAGGTAATAATGTCCAACGTTTGAAATGTTATTTTGATTGGTCGTTTACAGTCGCCTGTTGGAAATTTAGCTCATTTTCTGGGTGCATGATAAAATAATTTGAGAATACTTCATACAAGGCTTCCCATATGTATCGCCGTTAGTGGTCTCGTCATTTCAGTAAAATTAAAGCGAGATTTATGTTCCACCTTGTATTTAAAAAACAGCTTTTACATATGGGTAGCCTTGGTTTGCTCTTTGACAGATTTCGGCTTCCTGGCCTCACTATTACATTTTTCATCTTGTTCTTCTCGCCTTTCCCAGTTTTCCCATCTTGTCCTTGTACCGGTGAGCTTGTCCGCAAATTCCAAAAAAGGCCCATTGAAAGTGATTTTTGCAATTGAATTCTGATAAATTTGGACAGATTTGATAATTTCAAATGCAGCTAAATGTTTTAATTCAACGTTTATATTGATAGTAAGTTCCCACGCTGTATAAAATGAAAAGACAATTCTTTTTTCGAATTTTTCCAGATATTTTTTTTTGCCAACGACAGTAAATCTCGTATATTCCCATTCAGCTGGCAGGTGCTGCCATCTATCGCCCATAAAGCAAAATAAAAGGTCAAACATAAATTATCGTTTTTATTAATATCAAATACGTTTCCATAAGTTGTCAAGAGCACATCCCAAAAAACGCTAGTCCCTGTTAATGTTTACAAAAAATTATTTTGATATGTTGATCAGGAAAGGAGAAACTGTATTGGGTAATCTTATGCAGGGTGTCCCCAAAGTCACAACGCACTTTCAATGGGCCTTACCCCATTTGTTCTATGTTTACTACCATTCATAATCTCGTACCAGTCTACGTTAAACATGCTTAAAAGTAACTGCTGACATATGTTTGTCCTAAAGCACCAACCAGCCTGCCAACATTTTAGCATGAACTGAGCATAACTTAACCATCAGATCGTTATGCAGTGGCGGATCCAGGGTGGGGTTCCAGGGGTCAGGACCCCGTTCGGCAAAATAGAAAATTTACACTAGATAGATTGGAACCAAAAAATAAAAATTCATACTAGATAGAATGGTTAATAAATCGAAAAATTTTGCAAAAAAGTGAACTGATTTTGCAAATTTTTTGCAAAAAAATGCAAAAAGTAAACTGGTTTTGCAAATTTTTTGCAAAAAAAATGCAAAAAAGTATACTGGTTTTGCAAAATTTTTGCAAAAAATTGCAAAAAGTCAGCAAAGTAGCAAAAGTTGCCTTTTGCAATAATTTTGCAAACAAATGTAAAGAAGTGAGCTGGTTTTGCAAAATTTTTTGCAAAAAAATGAACAGCTTTTGAAAAATGTTTAAAAAAAAATGTAAAAAGTGAACTAGTTTTTGCAAATATATCTTTAAACATGTATATTTAGGCCTCCATATATATATACATGTGCTCACTGCAGACTTGAAAAGAGGTCATGTTATGTCATAAATTACCGTTTCGATTATATAATGGTCGAATTTTTGTGACTGACCCCGTTTGAAAACAAAGCTGGATCCGCCCCTGTTATGGTAAAAGACTCCACATATGACCAACTATTATTAATGTTATTACCATCGACTGTGGTGTCTCCAGATTGGTAACATCCCAATCTGGACGTCAGAATTGCACCTCGCCTCGCAGGTTTTAATACCAGATTTAGTTATCTCCGACGCCCACCCACAGACTCGCAGGTTGTGAGCATCGATGAGCAGTTTATCGAAAATTGCTATTTATAGTCGTTGTAGGCCCACGTCTGCCCACGGTGCCCGGAAATCCTCCACGTTGTTCAGCTTTCGGTACAAACGCATCTAGAATATTGATGTAGCTGAAAATAAATACTTCGATTGAGTTTCAGCTTCACCAATCTGCATGGGGAAGCCGGAGAGGGCAGCTTTCCAAACCCGTCATCAATGAGATATTTGTGCTGACTTTGGATAATTTCGCCTGATTCTCCATGGCAACATCCCGTATGAAAACCGATGATTTTAATCATTTTCTCAGCGTTTTTCAATTCCTTGGTTGTTGCTTAGATGCCTTTTCTCCCATTATCTTTTTGTGTTCCTTCCGTAAATATCCAATCGAATAACGGTTGACCGATATTTGCGTGGACATGACACAATTTCTAAATCTGCGTTTAGGCCTAACCCCTGAAGGCAGGCAATCACTGATAGCAACGCTTTGCGTGTTTGCCCCACCTAGGGGTCAATTTACTTTAATTTTTCTTTTGTAATTCGAATCGTTACCCGCAGTCATGTGTTGGGGTTGATATACCATTACACATAATGAAATATGCTACAGGTAATTACAGAGCTTTTTTTTCTGGATACAGAGTTTGGTGGTTTTCCATGTGAAACCGCTTTTCTGATGATACTCAATCGGTTTGATGACGTCACAACTGTGTTTCCCATTTGTATGATTCGAATTGATGACGTCACATCATCGTTTCGAATCTGTATGATTCGAATTGATGACGTCACAACGGCGTTTTCCATCTGAACGATTCGAATAGGTGACGTCACATAATTCGAATTGATGACGTCACAACGGTGTTTTCAAATCTGTATGATTGGAATTGATGACGTCACAACTGTGTTTTCCATCTGTATGATTCGAATTGATGACGTCACAACTGTGTTTTCCATCTGTATGATTCGAATTGATGACGTCACAACTGTGTTTTCCATCCATATGATTCGAATTGGTGACGTCACAACTGTGTTTCCCATCTGTATGATTCGAGCTGATGACGTCACAACGGCGTTTCCCATCTGTATGATTCGAGTTGATGACGTCACAACGACATTTCCCATCTGTATGCTTCGAATTGATGACGTCACAACGTGGTTTTTCCATCTGTATGATTCGAATTGGTGCCGGTCTTGAGTGTGAATGTCTCAATTCCCCTGACCTTCTGCGCACAAATACGGACGAATCCGGCATCAGGTGGTCCAGTGGAACAGCACTCTGTGTCAGTCAACCACGTCGGTTGTGTCCTAGTCACTCGTTTGTTTTTCAGCCAGGGTGACGTCATCCCGTTTGGCGTTTTCGCCCCCCTTAACTCAAGCTGGTAATTGGGCGTAACTGCACGGTGCATTATTTACTTCCCCTGGCGCTGGTTTCCGTTGTTCGCAGCAGCTCCGCAACGGCTACAATTTATCAAAGTTCAGCCTCTTAAAATACCTCCTGGGAGCCGCATACCTTGGCTGCCTCCGCTGGCTTCTTGGCCGGGCTCCCGGAAGCCCCCTCCCCCCTCGCCGAATGGACCATTTGGCAAGGCTCTACTATCTTCTAAATTGGGCCCAAATGCGCCAGTTGTTTTCCCGTCCTCGCCAGCAGCGCCAGGCCGTGGAGAGCTGTGGCCACACCGCTGACCCATGCATAAGGTCATCGCCTCCCTCAGCGCCGGACTCAAGTGGGTGGTGATTACGAGGAGGAGGAACGCCAGCAGGGCCTCCCCGGCCCCCAGCGGCTGCTGCACCTGGCCCGGGGTGGGACCCTCCACCCCCATGCCCGTGGAGGACGAGGGCGCCATGTTCAGGGGCGGTCGAAGCCCCGTGCAGGTAGGCCCCAGGGTGGCTGTGACTGCTACAGCAAAGTGGACTGGTCTATTTTCTTGCATGCCATTCGACCTTGGAATACTCTTCCGAAGGATAGCCTCATGCTTCCTTCACACCTATCCGTTGCGACTGCGTTGCGTTGAAATTCTACCGAGGCCTGTAACGCCCACACTTGAAGCGGTGTTGACAGCCTCGCCTATCCTGGTTAGGATTAGCGTGCTTATAAACATGCAGACGACGTTCGGAGCGCGCGAGTATAGCAGCTGGAACACGAGGCCAGAACGCAATCCAGACGCAGAGGTGTGATGCCTAGTCCGGCGTCACGTGTTTCCTTAGCAAATGCACGGTAAGAAACCTCACGACTGTCATCTGCTAAACTCGATGGTTATCTGCTATAACTCGACCGTCATCTGCTATAACTCGACCGTCATCTGCTAGAACTCGACCGTCATCTGCTAGAACTCGACCGTCATCTGCTCTATTATCTGCTGTTTGGTTGGATGTCCGCCATCTTGTTTGGTTGTGCAATGCGTTCTGCCTGCGGATTGGCTGAAATTAGAACAGGTTTCTATTCTTGCGTTATGGCCTTTCCTTAGCAAATGCGCCGTAAGAAACCTCACGACGGTCATCTGCTAAAACTCGACGGTCATCTGCTATAAATCGACCGTGATCTGCTATAACTCGACCGTCATCTGCTATAACTCGACCGTCATCTGCTATAACTCGACCGTCGTCTGCTATAACTCGACCGTCGTTTGCTACAACTCGACGGTCGTCTGCTATAACTCGACGGTCGTCTGCTATAACTCGACGGTCGTCTGCTATAACTCGACGGTCGTCTGCTATAACTCGACGGTCGT
>JAQFYZ010003802.1:0-12565 GCA_034695085.1 Cylindroiulus punctatus | reverse complement strand
AAAAACAAACGTACTGTATATGTATTCATTTTGTTGATACAAAATTTGTTGAAATACTAATCAGAAATTCACAAAAATAAACGTACTGTATGCATGCATTTGTTTATGCAACATTTTGTGGAAATACTGATCAGAAATGCACAAAAACATACATACTGTTTGCATGCGTTTTGTTTATACAAAATTTGTTGAAATAGTAATCAGAAATGCACAAAAACATATATACTGTATGTATGCATTTTGTTTATACAAAATTTGTTGAAATACTACTCAGAAATGCACAAGAATAAACGTACTGTATGTATGCATTTTGTTTATACAACATTTGTTGAAATACTAATCAGAAATGCACAAAAATAAACGTACTGTATGCATGCATTTTATTTATGCAAAATTTGTTGAAATACTAATCAGAAATGCTCAAAAAGCAAATTTCAACTGTTGAGAACATAGAAGCAATTCAATTGTCGCAGTGAATTGTGGGGGCAGCGGAATTTATACAGGGTGTCCACCGGTTGTTAAATCAATTTGTGCTGCTAATCGGCTGGTTTTTCTACATTTATTAGGGACTTCCCATAATTTCGCGAGTATGTGCACACCATAGAAGGGGTGCAAACAGGGGTACCTGCCCTGGTTTTGTTGTCACTCGTCTTTTTCAAAGCGCCCCCTGTTACTAAACCATGTTGCAAAAACCTAGTGTTTTCTCACAAAGTCGGTGCCGGTCATGCTAGTTGTTATCCCGAATGTCATTTCATTTTGGTAAAATACCTGCCGTCTCATAAGTTAGCCTTTTCTTTTGTGGGGTGGGGGTGGCCGTGGAGGATCCCATATAGCGTTTTGTTCTCGAAGGCAGGCAGGAAAAAAAGCAATTTGGAGACATAAGGAATGTGGCAGAAGTGCTTGTACTGGTGATGATATACATGTAGGTGAGCCTGGCCAGTTGCGCCCAACACTGTTGGCCTGTCCAGGAGTGAGAGAAACACAGGTGTAGCAACAACGCTTGAAACACTAATTTACGATTATGCCCAGACACCGGGCATACCTGGGCCCCTGGTGGCCCCAGGGCACACGAAAACACCCATAAAGTGCACGTGGGCAACTTGACCTCTGGCTCGGAATTCCTCAGCAAGGGCCTGGTCATCATATATTAGAAATGATTTTTGGTTCATTTGACCACTGCGTGTGATGGTGCATTGATTGCTTGATGAAACAAAACTTGCAAAAGGACCATCAAACACCATGGTATAGCGCTAAAAATATGTTGATGAGGTGTCATGAGACATCCTTGCAACATGTGTTTGTTAGATAATGAACAAGATGTTGCACATAAGTGCATGCAACGTTCATATGGTTTGCATCGAGCAACATGTTAAGGTGCACTTGTGCAAAACGATTTGGTGGTTGCATTGAGCATGGTCCATGTATAACCATTTTAAATTAATGTTTGTTGTAGATTAGCCATCATTCGACATAAATGTGTTTGTTAGATAATGAACAAGATATTGCACATAAAGCCCTATTGCAATGCAACGTTCATTTAATATATGCTTTGCATTGAGCAACATAAGGTGCACTTGTGCAAAACGATTTGATGGCTGCATTGAGCATGGTCAATTACATGTATAACCATTTTAAATTAATGTTTGTTGTAGATTAGCCCTCATTCGACATAAATGTGTTTGTTAGATAATGAACAAGATGTTGCACATAAAGCCCTATTGCAATGCAACGTTCATTTAATACATGCTTTGCTTTGAGCAACATAAGGTGCACTTGTGCAAAACGATTTGATGGTTGCATTGAGCATGGTCATGGCTACATGTAAAACCATTTTAAAATTAATGTTTGTTGTAGATTAATCATCCTTCGACATAAATGTGTTTGTTAGATAATGAACAAGATGTTGCACATAAAGCCCTATTGCAATGCAACGTCCATTTAATATATGCTTTGCATTGAGCAACATAATGTGCACTTTTGCAAAACGATTTGATGGTTTGCATTGAGCATGGTCCATGTATAACCATTTTAAATTAATGTTTGCAGTCGATTAATCATCATTCGACATAAATGTGTTTGTTAGATAATGAACAAGATGTTGCACATCAAGCCTTATTGCAATGCAACGTTCATTTAATATATGGTTTGCATGGATGTGTTAAGGCCCATTGAAAGTGATTTTTTGCAATTGAATTTTGATAATTTTGGACAGATATGATAATTTCAAATGAAACAAAATGTTTTAATTCAAAGTTTATATTGATAGTAACTTCCTGCGCTATATGAAATGAAAAGACATTTCGTTTTTATAATTTTTCCAGATATCTTTATTTTGCCAACGACAGTCAATCTCTTTTATTCCCATTCAGACGGCAGGTGCTGCCATCTATCGCTCATAAAGCAAATTAGGAGGTCAAACGTAGAATCATCGTTTTTATTAATATCAAATGCATTTCCACAAGTTATCGAGAGCACATCCCAAAAAACGCGAGTCCCTGTTAATGGTTACAAAAAATTATTTTAATATGTTGATCAGGAAAGGAGAAATTGTATTTGGTAATTTTATGCAGGGTGTCCCCAAAGTCACGACGCACTTTTAATGGGCATTAAGTCTGCAAGTGGGGGTCCTATATTCGGACGAGTATGGATTAGATGGGAGTAAGGTCAATGGGGTCAAAGGTCGACTGCTGATGCCCAGCCCCTAAGAAGCCCCTAAGAGCAACAATTTGGTGTGGGACGCCTAAAGACACCCTGTAATACCCCCAGCACAGGTGTGATGGATGAACTTAGTACATTTATATACGTTATTGCAACTTTTTTGCAACTTTCTTCATAACCACGCATTTATAACCGATATTCTTGTCTGAACTTCATGGTCAAGATGCGAGCAGCGTAAAAATTAAGGCTTGCATTTTTTATTTATTTTTTTTTTCTCGTTTTTTTTTCGTTGTTTTTATTCGTCCTTAAGGCATATCATGGACGCGTTTCACTTTCTCAGCTGGATACCCCCTTAATTTTTTGCGCTTTCCTCACGTATGCAGCAACTCTGGCCTAATCTTAATTCCATTGATGATGTGCTTTTGTGGACTGGCATCTTCAGATGTAACCGATCTGTTGTTTTTTGTTTCTTCTTCTCGGAAACACCCGGTAATAATCAAAAGTATACGACTTGGCACCTGGGCAGTTTGAGAGGCCCATTGGGGGCTTCCTGGGTCCATACTCTTCCTGGGAATTCATTGTGGAGGTGCAGGACCATGCGATGCCAATTTCGATCGCCACATGATACCAACTGGGGATTCGTGGGGCATAAATCCTGTGGCATTTCATTTAATGAAACAGTTTTCAGTCGTTAATAATTATTGTGTAACGTATGAAAAGGCAGGGATAATTAAGGGCCAAAAAAAATGTAATGTATTGATGGTGTATGCGAGATTAGGAGGAGGTACCAACAGGTGCAGGCGACCCAACCTTAATTACATTTGCTCTTACGCATTGTCCAGCCGCTAGTCTTATTAATCTTGACCGCTGCCATGTTTTTGCGAAACGTGGAGTCCGAAAATGACGGCGGTATACACGTGTGAAAAGTTTTTCGTTTGCATACGATGTATATACGTTGTTATGCAATGTTATACATTATTATGCTGTGTTATACAATGTTATACAGTTTGATGCTATGTTATACAATGTTATACATTTTCATACAACGTTATACAATTTTGGTTTAACATTATTACAATTTTGGTTTTATATTATTACACAATGCCATATGTTTTCTCTACAATTCAATGGTGTGCAAAGTTCTTTCATTCGTTACGTGATGCATATACAATCTATACACGTTGTTATGCAATGTTATACATTTTTATGCAATGTTATACATTTTTATACAACGTTATACAATTTTGGTTTTACATTAGTACAATTTTGGTTTTACATTACAACACAATGCCAGATGTTTTCTCTACAATCCAATGGTGTGCAATGTTCTTTCATTCGTTACGTGATGCATATACAATCTATACACGTTGTTATGCAATGTTATACATTTTTATGCAATGTTATACATTTTTATACAACGTTATACAATTTTGGTTTTACATTATTACAATTTTGGTTTTATATTATTACACAATGCCATGTTTTCTCTGCAATCCAATAGTGTGCAATGTTCTTTCATTCGTTACGTGATGTATACAATGTATACACGTTGTTATGCAATGTTATACATTTTTATACAACGTTATTCAATTTTGGTTTTACATTATTACAATTTTGGTTTTACATTATTACAATTTTGGTTTTACATCGATCATTACACAATGCCATATGTTTTCTCTACAATTCAATGGTGTGCAATGTTCTTTCAATCGTTACGTGACGTATATATACAATGTACTTTGTTATGCAATGTTATGCATTTTTATACAATGTTATACAATGTTATACATTTTCATACAACGTTATGCAATTTTGGTTTTACATTATTACACAATGCCAGATGTTTTCTCTGTAATTCAATGGTTTACAATGTTCTTTCATTCGTTACATGGTGTGTATACAATGTATATACGTTGTTATGCAATGTATACATTTTTATACAACGTTATACAATTTTGGTTTTACATTATTACAATCTGGGGGTAGAAATCTGTAGGTCAAGTTAATCCTAACAGTGCACCCTTATATAATTAAGGCATATTTTAGTGAACACTATAACCTATTGTTCATCATATACACTTGTATATTTTAATTTGGCAAAAAAATGCAATAAAAGTCAATTTTGAGAATTTGAGAAAAAAGTAAGAGCTGCGTTATAGAACGTTAAATATTTACAATATATTTATTATTGAAATAGCACGTGAAATTAAGTATTGTGAATATATTCCAGCACTGCATTGTTGGGCACTTTGTTGGATTAGTCTGCTCAAGTATACAGTCAAACATGCTTGTATATTTGATGGCCCTGCTGTAATTAAATGCATAATTAATTGCACGTACTTGCAGCAAGACGTTTCCCACGCATGCTATTCCGAGACAGTTATTAACGCAATTATGATGGATTAGAATTGCATTAATTAGTCTTCCAAAATGATGCTTGATAATTAATGCTATTTTCATAAATATCAAAATAGCGCCTTGATGGCATTTACCAATCGCGTTGTAATACATTTTACAATTCGCAATGTATTTCATAATGCATTTGGCATAATTTCTTGTTGACAATGTATTTTAATATGAATTGTGAAATGCATTAGTAAAATGCATTTCTGTTTACATTTAAAATTGCATTTGATATGCATTTGTTATGCAACGTTGTACATTTTTATACAACGTTATACAATTTTGGTTTTACATTATAACAATTTTGGTTTTACATTATAACAATTTTTGTTTTACATTATAACAATTTTGGTTTTGCATTATAACAATTTTGGTTTTACATTATAACAATTTTGGTTTTACATTTTAACAATTTTGGTTTTACATTATAACAATTTTGGTTTTACATTATAACAATTTTGGTTTTACATTATAACAATTTTGGTTTTACATTATAGCAATTTTGGTTTTACAGTACAATTTCTTTTGCATGTGGAGTTAGGCCTAAAAGTGTGTGATATATACGAGCACTTTGGCCCAGCAAATTTATGATGGAAATTAAAGTTGAATAATCGCCGGGGCAAAATTTATGGGCATCATTTGTTGAATGGCGAGTTGTTTTGTTTTGTCAGAAGTTGGGAATATAATGACGTTTGGTGCAACCGAAAAAATGGTGATTAAGTGAGGTAGTCAGGGTGTAAAGGCCTATATCCAGAACTTTTATTAATGGCATTTCTTAAAATAGATGGCGCAATTGGAGCCCTTCGAGGGGTGGGTGGCAACCGAAAGGTGTTGGGGTGAAATATATATTCGAATGGCACATCCACGATTGTATACATCTCGAAATTTGTATACACTCGAGCAGGAATAGCTCGAATAACATTCACGCAGAAGGTAATGAGGTAATCAGGGGAAATGGGCGGGGCTTCAGCAGCTGTGAAATTCGAAGACGCCATGTTGCAGGTAACCGACCAATGAAATGTCGCCATTAATTCGCCAGTCGAGCCTCGCCATTGGTGGGCGCCACCTGCTGCGTTCTCACCCATTAGCGGCACGCCCCCTAGCGGAGCAACTCGCTCACTGGGTGGAGGAGACACGCCTTTTTTCTTTATAATTTTAGGATTTTTTGGAATTCATTTTTGGTTTAATTCAGAAAATGCGCATATACATGTACGTGGTGATCATAGTCTTTGTAGTGGCACATCCAGGGGGAGGGGGATGTGGGGTGCACCCCCAACATCCAATTTTACTACAATTTTTTTTTATTCGTAATTCAAGCTTATAAGAAGCTTCCCCAAGTAGACAAATGGGCCAAATTTGTAAAATTTGAGGTTCAAAATTTAGGCAAAAAATGCAAAGTAATGAACTGGATCTTGCGAAAGTTTTGCAAAAAATGCAAGAAATGAACTAACTGGTTCTTGCAAGAGGTGTGAAAAACAAATGCGAATAAAATGAACTGTTTTTTTTTTTAAATAGGCAAAATAATTAACCGGTCTTTGAAAATATTTTTCAAAAAAGGCAAAAAAGTGAACTGATTTTTGAAGAAAGTTTGCAAAAAATGCCGAAAGAGTTTGTGAATTTGCTGTTTTGCAATTTGCAAATTTGCAAAATTTCCGGCTCAAAATTTGGGAAAAAAAGTGCAAAGAAATGAACTGGTTCTTGCAAAAGTTTTCAAAAAAAATGCAAAAAATGAACTTTTTATTAAAATGTTGAAAATAATTAACTTTTTTTTGAAAACATTTTGCAGAACAATGCAAAAAAGTGAACCGGTTTTGCGTATGCTTTGTGCATTTGCAATTTGTAAAATTTCAGGTTCAAAATTTAGGCAAAAAATGCAAAAAAATTAACTGGTTCTTGCAAAAGTTTTGCAAAAAAAAATGCAAGAAATTAACTTTTTTTTAAATAAGCAAGAAATGAACTTTTTTTAAATATGCCAAATAATTAATCTTTTTTTGAAAACATTTTGCATAACAATGCAAAAATTGACCTGGCTTGTGAAAAAAGTTTGCAAATAAATGCCGAAAGAGTTTGTGCATTTGCAGTTTGCAAATTTGCAAAATTTCCGGTTCAGAATTCTTGCAAAAAATGCAAAGAAGTGAACTGGTTCTTGCATAAGTTTTGCAAAACATGCAAAAAAATGAATTTTTTTTTAAGTATGCAAAATAATTAACTGGTCTTTGAAAAACATTTTTAAAAAAAAAGGAAAAATGTGAACCGGTTTTTGAAAAAGTTTGCAAAAAATGCCGAAAGAGTTTGTATATTTGTAATTTACAAATTTGCATAATTTCCGGTTCAAAATTTGTGCAAAAAAATGCAAAGAAATGAACTGGTTCTTGCAAAAAATGAACTGTTTTTTTTTTTAAATATGCAAAATAATTAACCGGTTTTTGAAAAAATGTAGCAAAAAAATGCAAAAAAGTTTACAAAAAAAATGAAAAATGTTGGGCAAAATTGGTTGCAACTGAAACCTGCGAACTAAAATTGCAATGCCAACTAGAAACTACCTGTAAGTAGTTATTCCAACTAACAAATGAACTTGTTGTACACAACTACACAACTCATGTTTGAAACTAACTTTTAGTTTGATTGAACATCAAATTATTGTAGTTGTAAATTAGATGCAATGGCAACTAACAACTAATTAGTTTATACGAAGTGGTTTTAATAGTAGTTGTACGTAGCTGCATGAATAACGACTACTTATTACTTGTGGATTTAGTTAACTAAAAAATTAATTATGTCCAACATTGAAGCCCTGGTACAGTTTAGGATGATACCGAAACACCAGTGGTATCATAGGGCAAAATGTATAAGACCTAAAAGCACTGCAAACTGTTCATGCGTTTCAAATAATTAATGTCAATTATTATTGCTTAAATAAATGCCTTTATCCTGGCAATATATAACCTTGAGTGTGAGAAAGTAGCAGCAGCCACTATAGCAACAACAACAACAAATATGAAAGGGAAAAATTGATGAATGGACCCTATACTTTGCCTGTCATTTCTGTGGCATGCACAAAATATATCCTTTTTCGTCATTTTCCTGATATGGACGTGTATAAGCTCTTGATATTTTTCTCCTTTTTATACGTATGATATATACAGGATATACATTATCCACCTTACATTGAAACCCTGAGCCTGGATTTTTTGGGCGTTTTTGAAGCAGCAGAAAAAATTACATGCACAGGAAAAAGTGAAAGATGATGCATGATTATGATGCATTACTCCCATTTTGTTTGCCCACCTCCCTTACACCACCTATGGCATTGATTGGCCAGAATAATATTCATGCCATCGTGTTTCCCATGAAATTACATTACTTTTTGCTCAAATTTCCAAAATCGACGTTTACATTTTTTGCCGAAATAAAAAATTTCTTGCATTTTTTGCAGAATTAAAAATGTCTTGCATTTTTTGCAGAATTAAAAATTTCTTGCATTTTTTGCATAATTAAAACTTTCTTGCATTTTTTGCAGAATTAAAAATTTCCTGCATTTTTTTGCAGAAATAAAAATTCCTTGCATTTTTTACAGAATTAAAAATTTCTTGCATTTTTTGTAGAATTAAAAATTTCTTGCATTTCTTGCAGAATTAAATTTTTTTTGCATTTTTTGCAGAAATAAAATATAATAGTATATATGATGCACTGTCATGGAGTAAAAACTTCCAAAAATCAATGGATTAAAAAAATGAAAGTAGCCCTGCGTGATTACTTTATATAAAAATTACGAAAAAAATGAATTATCCGTATAGTTTTATATGGATTTTAATGGATTTTATATGGATTTATATGGATCATCCATACTATTTTTTTCATAAACCGATAAGGGACTTCATAGCTTCAATATAATTACACAGTTTTATACAGCTACATAAAGCTTTAAACGTGGTCAATTATTTTTGATTTGCCCTGTATATAAAATCATTGCAATAATTGAAGTCCTTATCTGTTTATGAAAAATAAATTTTGTGGAGCATTCAATTTATTTTTTGTATTTAATATAATATTACTAAATCATGCATGATGGGTCTGCAATCGAGATCTTATCTCATAGTTTTCTGCAAGAATTTTCTGCAATAAAAATTAATAAGCCAGCAAAACATGTTTTCAAGGTGAAGGCCTAACTAATGCAGCAAGCTAAAGACTTTTTATAAAAATTGCAACAAAAAGGAAAATTATTACGAACAAACAGATGGTATTCGTGACCACGTGTGATGATTTATGGGGGACCATCCTTTGTTAATTTTTATCCCAGTTTTTACATCATTTTTACATAGAAATGAAAGGGCTTATAAGAAGGGGTTATCCATCTCCATCCTCAAATACAATGCTCGAGCATTAGCCTATGTTTTAAAAATAGCCTGTTAAGTACCACCCGTTTAAGTTAATTATGAGATTGATAGTCGGAGGATTTTAATAAACACATCCACCCTCGGTATATCTTAATTTATTTTTCACACAGAATAGCTGCATGTAAATAAAGCTTCAGTTTTTTGCAACTGAATATTTTCATCACATGAAATTGCATAAAATTGCAATTGCAATTGCAGTTTATAAGACGAAACCTTCCAAATACTGCAGCTATATATCCTAAAGAAAATATATACGTTCAACTGTTTACATGTTCGTGAACGTAAAACCAATGTTAGTTCACTTACTATGCAGGTTCGAATTGAAACCTGGAATTTTTCATTATCGGCATCTTTGTGTTTATGACATGAAACATACATAATTTTTATAAGAATCACGCATTATTCCCTATTTATCTGTTGCATTGCTTTTGGGGGTCGTATTAATTAACTATTTGATGCAGTTGTTGGCATTTTGATCATTTGGCATTTTGATCTTTTTGCATTTTGATCTTTTTGCATTTGCATCTTTTTGCATTTGCATCATTTTCCATTTGCATCTTTTTGCATTTGCATCATTTTCCATTTGCATCTTTTTGCATATGGATCTTTTTGCATTTGGATCTTTTTGCATTTGCATCTTTTTGCATTTTGATCTTTTTGCATTTTGATCTTTTTGCATTTTGATCTTTTTGCATTTTGATCTTTTTGCATTTTGATCTTTTTGCATTTTGATCTTTTTACATTTTGATCTTTTTGCATTTGCATCTTTTTGCATTTTGGTCTTTTTGCATTTTGGTTTTTTTGCATTTCGGTCTTTTTGCATTTGGATCTTTTTGCATTTTGGTCTTTTTGCATTTGCATCGTTTTGCATTTGCATCGTTTTGCATTTGCATCTTTTTGCACTTGGATCTTTTTGCATTTGGATGTTTTTGCATTTGGAGTTTTTGCATTTGGATCTTTTTGCATTTGGATGTTTTTGCATTTGCATCTTTTTGCATTTGGATCTTTTGCATTTCGATCGTTTATAATTTCAGATCATCATTATATGACTCCGTCATTTTTACGAAAATATCCGATGCGTAGAAAAAGGTGCAAATATTGCAAATGTTTGTCAACCTACATTTTGATGTCAGGAAACATCACGGAAATTTGATTCAAGTTTCAGTCAGACACTGCATTTTCCCTAAAAAGTTTGCATTGATGCATCAATAAGTAGCATCATCAATTTTTCTTCGAAACCTGAAAATTGCACTGTGATGTGAAGGTTTAAAAGATATCTACTCACTCGCATTATTTCCTTTAATAATCGTTGCTTGGTCTGCATAAGGGTCCTTTTGTCCATCATGTGCACAAGCCTTTTTCTCAAATTAACACACAACGTTACTGCAGCCACATCTAGCACATGTGTGGCGCTCCTGCATAAAGACGCTCCATGTCACATGACTGATGCCATCCACAAATTCACTCTTTTCTGCATCAAAATCTCCATGTGATGGTTTATAGACGGTCAATCCACCTTATGCCCTTGTCTGTCCCCTTGGTTTGGTCACCCGCAGTTACAGCAGTTACATTTGCAGACTATTTGCATCCCATAATAAGCACAATATGGCATGCATGGGGTTCGTACTGTACTTTCCAAACCCAAATGGAGTAAATTGTTGGATATACTCATTCACCACAAACACCGGAAGAAGGTGTTTATCGCGGGGGTGCCAGGGGAGGTTTTGTGCGAAAATTTCGACTAATTTACCGTGGTGCACACCCGTCGCCTTCATATTACTAAAAAAAAAACACATTTTTTCATCTCCTAACTCAATTTCGGATTATATCGAGCGAAATTAGGAGCGAGGAAGTAACCGGAAGTGGAACCGTCTGGAATCCCGCCCCCATGAACTTCCTGTCACCGTCGCGCCCCCTAGCGGGTCGTGCACAAAGGAGCGAATGCTTCACATTTGCATGTGAAATTAACTTAAGAAACTTAAGAAAATTAAGAGATTGACATGGTGGTAGGGTCAGAAAGTTAGGAAAGCCAGCCCATTGAAAGTGATTTTTTGCATCTGAATTTTGATAATTTTGGACAGATATGATAAGTTCAAACGAAACTAAATGTTGTAATTCAAAGTTTATATCGATAGTAAGTTCCTGCGCTATATAAAACGCAAAGACATTTCGTTTTTAGAATTTTTCCAGATATTTTTTATTTTGCCAACGACAGTAAATCTGTTATATTCCCATTCAGACGGCAGGTGCTGCCATCTATCGCCCATGAAGCGAAATAAGAGGTCAAACATAGAATTATCGTTTTTATTAATATCATAAGTTGTCAAGAGCACATCAAATAAAACGCGAGTCCCTGTTAATATTTACAAAAAATTATTTTAATACGTTGATCAGGAAAGGAGAAATTGCATTTGGTCATTTTATGCAGGGTGTACCCAAAGTCACACGCACTTTCAGTGGGCCTTAATGAGCAAAAATGCATGATGGGAAGGTCTGCAAATCCAGAAAAAGTGATGACATTGAACCTCCCTAGCCAATACAGGATTTGCACAAAATAATGGTAGCAAATTCATGCGTTTTTTTGCATTAATTTGCTGTTTTTTATTCTCAAGACACCCAATCCCAAGTGTTGAACATTCTCTGAATGCTGTTTATTTATAAGGTGCCTTAGTTGGAGATGCCTTAAAGAGTCTGGTGCAAGACATCTGTATGCCCCTTAGTGATCAAGGGTTAAAATTTGGTGAATTTGCAAACTGAGGCTGATCATGCAGATGCTCAAGTTGCACTTCAATGGGTCCAACACCAGCAAATAATATGGCCAAATTTTGAATGTTACATAAGCTTTGACTTCTTCCCCCTATGTCTATTTTGCTGAAACATTGCAATATGTGAATTACGTCTATGTTGCTTAACTCTAAGGTTATGAGTACGAAGGGTCAATGCAAATGCTCTACAATGTAAAAACAAATGTCTAACTTTCAGACACTTAAAGTGTATTTTCGTTGTAGACAGGATTCATACCTTTAGGTTGTCTTGAAATTCAGTGTCTTAAATGTATACCCTACAACTGTCTTAACATTTCTAATTTCAGTTACGTAACATAACTG